>PVJS01037084.1:0-20115 GCA_004027185.1 Glis glis
AGGGGCGTTCTACCTCCACGCTACACCCCCGGCCCTATTTTTTTATACTTTATTTTGAAACCGGGTAACCGGGTCTCACAAAGTTGTGGAGGGCCTCACTAGGTAGAGAGAGAGACAGAGACAGAGAGAGACAGAGACAGAGACAGGGAGAGAGAGAGAGAGAGAGAGAGAGAGAGAGAGAGCTGAGGCTGGCCGTGAACCCGGATCCTCCGATCTCCTCCTCCCAAAGTACTGGGATTACAAGCGTGCGCCACCACACTCGGCTTCATTTTTATTTTGAAACAGGGTCTCACTAAGTTGCAGAGGGCCTCACTAAGTTGCTGAGGCTGGCTGAAAACCTGCAATCCTACTCTCTCAGCCTCCCAAGTACTGGAATTATAGGCAGGTGCCACCATGCCCGGCTACCATGCTCTTTTGAGCTCTTGCCTATGTTGAAATAAACAGCACCAGCTAGGTCTCCCTGAGTCTACCCTTCCTTCTCATCGCAACACAGAAGGCAAGAGTGATGCTGTTACAGCGTAAGTCGGATTATTCTACTGTTCAGCACCCAGTTCATTCAGTGATAGCCAATGTCCTCCAAATGGGCCACTTAAAACTAAGCAAATGATGCTTATTACTCTATGATACAGAATCTAGGCCCACATTTCCCCCACATTCCTTCAGTTTGCGAGCCTGACAAAGTCCCACCTCTGAAAGCACAGCTGATTTTATTCATAATCAAAGCACTGATTGAGCTTTTCCTCTGTGCCCGGCAATGGGTTAAGGAATTTGCCTTCTTTATCTCCTGCTAGCAACCTCTCTATACATGGGAGGCCCTTGGGAGTCAGCAAAAGTCAGGATGTTCTGCAAGTGTAGATTCGACAGGTACAAGTTTCTACTCACATAGGCTAAAGGGAACGGGTGGGATTGAGACAGTCAGAGACCAGCATGGTGTATTCCATGGTGGGAATACACTCCCAGGTGTAATAAACTATCACCTTTGTGGCATGGCATGCCGCTGCTCTGCCCTTGTGGTCTCTTCCCAGACCTGTCATGAGACCCTGATGAAACCACAGAAGCAAGATGTTGGCATAAAATGAAATTGTTACTGGGGAAAAACCTAAATAAACCCTCTAGCTTCACTTACTTTTAGCCAGCTTAAAAATCACTACTTCTGGAGGTCATGCAGCGGGTGATGCACTAGCTTTGCTGTGGATAACGCCTCGGATATGTGGGTTAAGATGGTGACAGTTGCCTGGGTGCTTTCCAGAGCCTTGAAGGCCACTTTTGAGAAAACACCTGAGCTTGCAATCATCTGATGGGTGACTGAGATAGGACCTCTGTCTTCATATTATGTCTGTCTCCTTCGCCACCTTAACCTTTGCAGCCTTAACGTTTGGATTAGGTTTTACTTGGCCCTGCATGTAGACATGTTGATTGCCCTTGGAGCTGGTGTGAGTTTCCTTCCCCACTGGTTCAGGAGTGGTTGGGAGCAGGGATGAATAGGACAAATGTAATGAGGGGTACAAGACATTATGCATTTGTAAAAACCCATAGATCTGGACACACAAAGAGTGAATCCCGATGTAAGCTATGGACTTTAGTTAATAGTAATGTGCCAATATTGATTCATCAGTTGTAACAAATGTACCACTGTAATGGAAAATGTTAATAGTAAAAGAAATGGGGGGTATTTATGAACTCTGCATTTTTCTGTAATTTCTGTAAACCTGAAATTGTTTTAAAACATCAAGTCCATTTAAAAAACACAAAGTCAAGCAAATAAGCAAACAAACTCTAGGGACCAAAAAAGATCATACTGAAAGACGACATTTGACCCCATTGAGGCCCGAAGAGGGACTCCCAACACAGGCTGGCTCAGAAATGAAAGAGGCGAGTTGGTCCCCATTTGTGGTCTGTAACAGAAGTTCACTCATGGAATAAGAGAAGCAACAAAAGGACGTGTGCACATGCCTGAGAGATGAGCTAAGAATCTTGTGCTTAATGTATTGGGGGAAATTTTCAAGGGCAAACCACTTTGTGTGAAGATTACATCTGCCATTATGCCAAGATCAGCAAGACCTAGTGATGGGGCCTTTCCTACAGGTGTGGGCAGATGTGGGCTGCTTGGAATGGAGGCTCCAAGCATGCAGGGGCCTGAATCAGAACCTACACAAGAAGGCCCAGGAATGGAGGCTCCTCGAAGGTAGGAAGTGGGTTGAAGGTATCAGATGTGTTTGAAGCCCTCAGTTTGGTTGGGTTCTCATCCATTAAAAACTAGCCAGGACTGGTGTCATGTGCCTACAATACTGACCATTCCTCCCCCTTCTGTTCCCTCAATTCAGTCTTCCCTTTCCTCTTGCTAAGGACCAGTTAGGTGTACACATTTAAATATATCTGTATTTCCCTCTCTATTCTCATATATGCATGCATTCATCTTTTATTTTGTGTTTTTCTTTTTAAGGCATCCATATATATATGTAGTGAAATACATTCTTAATTGCACCATTTGGTCAATTTAACAACTGCATGTACTTATATAATCATACCTCTAAGAAAATAGAGCACATTTCCATCACCCTCTCCCTTCCACCCTAGAAGCAGCCACAATTCTGATTTCTTTCACCCTACATTAGTTTTGCCTTCTCAGCTTTGTATGCCCACCAGGAAAACTCCTTATTCATCCTTCAAAACCCAGCCAGATATTACCACCAGAATTTATGACTTCCATCTCTGGGCTTCCTCAGCAATTTGAATATTTGTCTTATGTGTCTCTCTCTCCCCCATTAGACAATGAACTTTTAAGGAATCATATAACTATATCTTATTCACCTTTTATAACTAGTGCCTATAATACAGTAGATATTCAATAAAATATTCCTTGAATGAATGAACAATATCTTCCAAAAGAACATCTTTCTTTATCTTAAATCCCTAATTCACACAGTGTTTGGTTTTTTGTTTTGCTCTTGCATTTTGTATTATAGAACCAATACAAGTTCACTAAGAGGGTGTAAAGTAAATTGTAGAAGTCTCACTCCCTGGAATCATCTCTATCAGTAGTTCCTTGTATGAAGGTTTCTTCCAGGGATGTCTATGCATCTATGCATTTTCTTCTTCTTCTTCTGATCTTCTTCTTCTTCTTCTTCTTCTTCTTCTTCTTCTTCTTCTTCTTCGTGTACATGTGCATGTGTGTGTGTTTGTGTGTGTGTGTGTGTGTGTGTGTGTGTGTGTGTGCGCATGCATGGTATTAGGGGTTGAACCCGGGGCATTCTACCTCTGAGCTACACCCCCAGCCCAGCCCTTTTTATTTTTTGTTTTGAAATAGGGTCTCTATAGGTTGCTGAAAATCTCACTACATTGCTGAGGCTGTCCTCAAACCTGAAATCCTCCTGTCTCAGCCTCCCAAGTACTGGAATTACAGGTGTGTGCCACCATACATTTGCTTCTTTACACAGGTGTTTTTCCACTCTAAATAGCTTCTTGAAACTTGCTTTTTTCACAGAGAAATATGTAACAATAATAGTAATAATATTTAAAACTAGCACACAGTATTTACTATGGGCCAGCCAGTCTAAGCATTTTATATATATTACATTAACTTATTTTTCTTCATGATAGTCCTTTAAAGTAAGAACCATTAGCCGGGCATGGTGGCGCACGCTTGTAATCCCAGTACTTTGGGAGGCGGAGACCAGAGGATCGGGGTTCGCGGCCAGCCTCAGCTCGCTCTCTCTCTCTCTCTCTCTCTCTCTACCTAGTGAGGCCCTCCGCAACTTCGTGAGACCCGGTTTCAAAATAAAGTATAAAAAAATAGGGCCGGGGGTGTAGCGCAGAGGTAGAACACCCTGGGTTCAATCCCCAGTACCACAAAAAAATAAAAAAGTAGGTACCATTATTATAGTTTTTGATGCTTAACTATTGGTTATACTTATATTTTATTATTTACCATTAAAGTTTATTGTTTTACAGGTAGGGAAGCTGAGACACAGATTAACTAACCTGCTCAAGGTCACACTTCTTGGAAATGATTTCATATTTCTACATATATGCCTGAGTTTGTTTTTTTTCTTTTTTAGTCAGTGCTGGGGATCAAACCCAGTGCCTCATGCATGCTAGGTGAGCACTGTAGCACTGAGCTCACCCCTGGCCCTTATTCTTTCTCATAGCTACATAGTATTTTACTGGATGCTTGTATCATGATTTACTTAACCAGCCCCTTTGGGTACTTTTGGGTTTTAGTGATCACAAATAAGTCTGTAATAAATGCCTTTATACGTGTATCATTTTCTTATGGGGCCATATCCATCCTGGCATGGAACGAGGGTAAAGCATACACATTTGATATCTTGATGATTATTGCTAAATTCCCATCTGAAAAGATCACACTGATTCACGTATATACACAATGTATGAGAATGCTTGTTTCCCTACATTCCAATACTATGAAACCTAAAAAGTCTTACCTCTCTGATAAGTATGATATATCCTTGTTGTTTCAATCTACATTCTGTAAGACAGGAATGAGGTTGAGCATCTTTTCCACATTTATGGACCATTTGGGATTTTTTAATATGCTGTTCAGGCTTTTATTTCTCTCCTTTTTTCTATTGAGTTATTAGTCTTCTTCTTGATTTGTAAAGGCTCTTTGTATATTGAGCCATTGGCCCTTTATCTGTTATATATGATGCAAATATTTTCCCCCAGGTTATCATTCTTCATGGTATTTTTATGATATAAAGTCTTAATTAATTCATCAGTCTTTTAAGGTTTCTGAACTTGGCTCCATTTGAAAGTTCCATTGTAAAATCCTAACCCCTTTCCATTGTCCTTTCCTCTTTAGCCAGAGAAATTCTAACATTGATTCCACAAACCTTTTCACAGTGAGTCTATGTTGTAACTAAAACCAGCAACCAAGGGAAACGAATCATGTGGAAACAAGGGCATAGGGCTCACTAGATGCTTCATAAGGTGATAACTATTCGTTGGGTTTGATCCAGGTTCAGTGGGTGTTCCGCATTGATAGATAAATCCCTTTCCCTAGCAGATGGTGCCAGGGTGGGAATTTTTGTAGTAGGGGACAAGTTAGGGGAGTACATAAATAACAGAATTTTTGATTCCCAACTTCTCCTGAGTGATAACATGTGGCTGGCTTAAGTAGGTGCAGCCATGTTAATCCATGGTGGGGAAGATTGATGTTGTCAGTGTCAGCACCAGGCAGCCAGCAGGATGAATAAAAACATTTCATCAGGGCACTGGGGGACAATCAGGATCCTCAGGCCCTCTGGAAGGTTTCACAGACCCAAACCCCAGAAATGTTGATGTAGAAGAGACACACTTCGTGGAGGGGGCAGTGCCCCTGGGAATTTAAATATGGATAAGAGCCTCCATTTTTCAACTCTCGTCAAAATACCCCCCCCGCACACAGACACCGCCACCACCGCAGTTTTATGTAGCACTTTGTTCTACCTAAAGGACAAAGGTAAAGGTTGTAGAGAATGTCTCAGATGCCTGTGATTCAAATGTGTGTCCTCTGGGATTTATTTTCTTAGGGGTTCAAGGTGGACCCTTCCTTCTAGTCAACTGTTTAGGATTTTTAAAACTCTCTCTGAGAAGACAATGACAGTTACCTGTTTCCCACTTGGCATGCCTCAGGACAGTCAGCCTGTTCCCTCCCTCCCCCCACTTACTTCCCTTCCCCAAGGGGTCATTCTAGAAAAGGATGGGGAAAAATTTTTTTTTTGACGGTACCGGGGATTGAACCCAGGGGCGTTCTACCTCCGAGCTACACCCCCGGCCCTATTTTTTATCCTTTATTTTGAAACCGGGTCTCATGAGGTTGCAGAGGGCCTCGCTAAGTAGCTGAGGCTAGCCACGAACCAGGATCCTCTGGTCTCTGCCTCCCAAGTACTGGGATTACAAGCGTGCGCCACCACGCCTGGCGAAAAAAAATTTTTTAATGCTAGGCAAGCATCAGTGGTACATCAGATGTACCACTGAGCAGCATCCCCCAACATGCGCGTGCGCATGCACGCGCGCGCGCACACACACACACACACACACACACACACACACACACAGGCTGCTATAAACAGCAAGAATCCTTCCTGAAGATTAGGGAGTAGTTTTCCAAGGGGGAAAACACAGCAGCAAAAGCAACACAAAGCTTTCAGAAGAACAGGAGCCAGCAGGCCGAAAGAGGAAGGCCATTTACCTTCTCCTCTCACCAGGAATTTCGTCTATTTAACCTACCTTGAGTTTCCTTAACAAGATACTAATGGCAAACTTAATGTTGAGGTCAAACAGTACACAGCTGACACCCTTTCAATGAGACAAGGACATTCCAAAGAGGGTGAGCTCGCCGGGCGTGGTGGCGCACACTTGTAATCCCAGTACTTTGGGAGGCGGAGACCGGAGGATCCGGGTTCGCAGCCAGCCTCAGCTCGCTTGGTCTCTCTCTCTCTCTCTCTCTCTCTCTCTCTCTCTCTCTCTCCCTGTCTCTCTCTTTCTCTCTCTCTCTACTTAGTGAGGCCCTCCGCAACTTCGTGAGACCCGGTTTCAAAATAAAGTATAAAAAAATAGGGCCGGGGGTGTAGCGCGGAGGTAGAACGCCCCTGGGTTCAATCCCCGGTACTGCAAAAAAAAAAAAAAAAAAAAAACAAAGAGGGTGAGCTCAAGACTGCAGTGGCTCAATTAAAGGGAAACTGAGTACAGTCCTCCATATCCCTGGGTTCTGGGTCTGCAGATTCATCCAATCCCAACTGAA
Organism: Glis glis; assembly: GCA_004027185.1. Lineage (NCBI taxonomy): Eukaryota > Metazoa > Chordata > Mammalia > Rodentia > Gliridae > Glis > Glis glis. Next base: position 6,746 of record PVJS01037084.1, read on the forward strand.
ATATCTGGGGGAAATCGCATATGCACTGGACATATACAAACTTCTTTCTTGTAGTTATTCTCTAAACAACTATTTACATAGCATTTACATTGCATTAGGTAGTAAGTAATGTAGAAATTAAGTAATAATTTTAATAAATCTAGAGATTGACATAATTTCAATAATCTAGTGTTCATTAAAAGTATACAGGAGGATATGCATTGGTTATATGCAAATACTATACCACTTTACATAAGGGATGTAAAGTGCACCCGCTGATCTTGGTGTCTAGGTAAGGGTGTAGGTCCTTGGAACCAATCCCTTCCAAATACTGAGGAGACAATTATATTTTTATAAGTCACAAAACTAAGGATTTTTGTGAATGATGCTACTTAGGCAGAAAAGAGAACACCCAAGAGTTTGGTTTATAAAAAGCATCCAGCTTCACAAAAATAACCTTTGAAACTAAACCTTCCTCCAGTTCAAGAAATAGGAACCTTTGATCCAGACACATTAGACTGATTTAACAAATATCCCTAATCGATGGTATTAAGCTTAAAAATAAAAACATATTTTATCATATGTAACTTAAAAAGTAATCATATAATTAATAGGTGAAAAACAGAGAGAAAGATTGCTGGAGATTAAGATTAAGCCCTGCAGAAGCGAATGTTCTAACTAGAAATTGGTTTAATTAATAGCACATTTTACATAATGATTACAGTGTAATTGCGCTGACTAGCAGAGTGTCATTAAATATATCCATGCTCCTTTACAACACCCTAAGGCTAAAAATAATGAGTTACATTGAAAATCACTGTGCAACAGGTTCATAAATAACATTTAAGCCTATACAAGGCGAATACTTATAAATAATAAATATTTGCCTTTTGTAATTGAAGAAAAAATGACAGCCTTCTTTTTCTACTACCTTGTAGATTGCCATGTTATAATGCTGAAAAGATTTTTCCCCTTGCTTTCTCTAGAAGGTGCTGAATAATTTATTCAAATGCTAATATTCCACGTAGCCTGACTTTGAGGAACAAATATTCCTACATAAAGAATAAATGCCAAATGCTGATTACCTCTCTTGCTTTACTTTACACCATGTATCCCCCCAAAACCACCGCCGTCTATTACACCTGTCAAAGGAAGTTAGCGGCCAAATTGTCTTGCGGAGAAGCAGCATTTTTCTTTAGTTAAAAATTACCCCTTCTCCCCAAATGTGCAGCGTGCTCAGGGTTGTTATGGGGCGGCAGCTGCTCACGACTTCAGGAAGGAAGCAAACGCCTGGAAACTTCTCCATCTCTCCCTCTCCCGCACCAGTGACATCCGATAACAATGGAGGGGGTCCTCATCCGGGTACCTCAGGCTGGCTCAGGCCTGCAGAAGCTTGAGGTTCACCTTCGTCTCCTCAGCTCCTCCAGAGCCCGAGAGAGCAGAAAGCAGAGCTCCCCTGGCCAGGCCGCCTCCCACGTGGCTTTTCTTTGAAGACTGTGGGAAAGAGGTAGAAGGAAAATAGGATTTGTGGGGGACGACTCTAGGTGGGCAGGGGGACAGGGGTATCCTCGGCTCTCTGGGAAAGGACACAGGGAGGGCATGCCCCTTCTCCCAGAGCTGGAACCTTCTCCATGTGAAGCCTGCCACTCAGGAGCTCACCGTCTCTGCCCCCTTTGCCATGGGACAGCAGTTCTCCTTTGGGGACAGGAGGCAGTGTTGCTGAGACAGGAGAGAGAGCTTTAGCATTAGCCAGGACTCAGTTCAAGAACTAGGTGTAGGGCTGGGGATGTAGTTCAGTGGTAGAGCACCTGCCCAGGATGTGCAAGGCCCTGGGTTTCATCCCCAGCACCACCCAAACACACAAAACAACGGAAGAAACTGGGTCTACCACCTATTACGTGTGTGACGTGGGGTAAGTCACTCGGCCACTCTGAGCCTCAGTGTCCTAATCTGTAAAGTAGTACAGCGATAGTCTCTGTCCTCTAAGATCGTTATGAGAATTAAATGGAAAAAAATGTTGATGGGTAAACACTTAGCATATCCCAATCAGTAATAGCTGAATATGTGATAGTTATTTGTCTCATGATCAGAAAGTTGTTGTTTTTTCCCCCTCATGTCAGGTCAAAATCTGTCTCCTTGTCACTTCCACCCATGGGCTCTAGTTCCTTCTGGAGTGACAAAGGACAGGAGTTCTCGCACTCACCCATCCACTTGCAATCAGAGAGACCATTTCACAAAGCAATCACATCTCTCCTCTGATTAAAAAATGAGCTTTTGTCCCATATCTTAGGGAGCCTAAGAACTCGCATCCTTACTCCTCTGCCTGCCGCCCCAGCCTCACCTCAACCCTCAGCCTCTAGGCTCCACAGGCCCAGGCCTCTGTCACACCGGCTGCTTCCCCTCTGGCCCCAGGGCCTTTGCAAGTGCCTCTGTCTGGAACTCTCTTCTTGCTTGCTTTTTTCTAATTAGCTGTTCAGATCTTAGCACAAACAGGGCTTCCTCAGGGAAGTCGATACTAACTCCCAGACTAGATCAGGCCTCTGCCTCCCACAGCTCCCTCCCCTGCTCCTTCACAGGCTGATCATCACTCCAAGTGGATAAATTATTTCTATTAGCAAACTGTACATTCTATGAAGGCAGCGACCACAGTTGCCTGGGGTCATAATGGGTCTTGCCCAGTACTCGACATATGCCCCTGGTAAATATTAAGAAGGAAGGAAAGGAGGGAGGGAAGGAAGGGGAAGGAAGGAAGGAAGGAAGGAAGGAAGGAAGGGAGGGAGGGAGGGAGGGAGGGAGGGAAAGGAAGGAAGGGAGGGGGGAGATAAGGAGGGAGAGGACAGGAGAGGAGAGGAAAGAGGGAGGGAGAGAGGGTAGGAGACAGGAAAAGAAACAATTGCATCATTAGAAACAAGAAACAACCTCAGAAACAACAGAAGATAGATGATACTTCTGCGTGCCAGATCCAGCCCTGTGCATATGACTTTCTTCTTCCTAACCCACAATTTATATCATGTCTCTGGTACAGACAAGATTATCTAAACTGCCCTCCCAGGGAAGCATTTAAGAAAAGGCGTGGCTCCGCTCTTTGCTCTTCCTAGCTTTCAGAAGGCTCCTCCTGGAGCCTGGGCCCTGCCAGTGTTTGCCATTTGTTCTTCCCTGGAGGAGATGAGGACGGGTAGAAAGGCCCGGACCAGGTACTGCCGCACGGAGAGCACACATCAGCTGTTTCCTCTTGGCGGAGCTGGGGCTATTAGGAGAAGGGAATTTAGTGTTTGATTCACCCATTCTCCATTCCTCATCGAGGCTTCCGTCCCAAATTGCTAAACCTCCATTCAACAGTTAAATTAAACATAACTAACTTTGTTGATATTATTTCACAGCCGAATAACCCAATATCCATACTCTCCATGTGTTCAATAAGGAGGGAGCTCAGACGCATTTTTAAGTCTCAGCTGGAGATGAATTCTGCTGAGCTACACTTGTGTTTCACAGGATTCCGCTCAGCTGAGACAGGGTATGCTATTGCACTGTAAAAATAAGCTTCAAGCCATAATTTTGATGGGCCCCTCGCAGCCAGGAAGCATCTCTCTTGTCCTCCTCCCTCTCATAGCAACTACCGCTCGCTCATCCCACCCAAAGAAATCCCGGGCGAACAACACACTCCCAGCACCGAGTGAGCACTAAACGTGGATCCCAAGGGCCTCTCACTGTTTAACCCCTCTCTGCCTCTTTGTGGTCCTGTGCCTCTAAATGAGTCACTTAGATTTCACTCGCTCAATTCCATGTTTGGGAGATATGGAGAGAACCCCGCCTTCCTACCTCAGCCGCTGGCTGCAAGCTCGGGTTGAAAATGTGCTGCGCGCAGTCAGGCGCCATGCGCTGTTGCTTGCATTTTCACCTGTCACCTGGACTCCTGGCCTTTTGGCTTGATAGGAGCCGCCTAGTAAATATTTGAACTGAACAATAAATGTGTGCTCATTTATTCATCAAACACGTGTTGAGCACTTTCTGCATACCAGTCCCTGTGCTGAATACGGTGGGTGTAAGGAATGAAATTTTGTTCACGTTTGAGAGATAAATGAATAATTATTGCATGACAAAATATGCATCCTGTAATGGAGACATTTGTGAGGGTGTCTGAGCCCCTGACCCGCTGCCCAGGTGAGTCAGCGCCCCTTCACAGAGAGAGTGACTGGTGAGAGAAAGAAGCAGGCCCTTGCAAATGCTAACAAGAGCCATGTGCCTGTCCCTCCGCTGAAGACGTATACGCGCACGCGTTCTGTCTGTTAGTGGTCACATAGCCCTGTGGAGTAGGTGTGATTATACCCATGTCATAAGTGGGAGAGCCAAGGCCTCAAGGACTTTATAAGGCCACAGGCTGCAGAGGTGGGGCCTGGGTTCCTAAGCCCTCACCCCACAACAGGAGGCCGGGCCCGCCGGCTCCCCTCACCTCACACTTGTTCTGGAGGTTGACGAAAAGAATCTGGTCTTTAATTTCGGCAGCGGCTTTAAAAATTATCCTAAAACATCTTAGGTAGCATTAATCATGTGTAATAAAAAAATATGCAAATAAGTTTAAGAGGGAAAAATATGGGGTACAGAGGTAATCCTAGACCGATATGGAGATCTCAAAACGTTGGTACAGTTGGTCCCCCAAGGAACTAGAACCAAGTCCTGGAAAGCTCGCCCTCTCTCCATATCTCCCTGGTTGTGTTCCATTGTCTTTGTTCTCTATTGTATTCATTGTTCATCTTGCTTTTCCATGAACAAAGCAGGGAAGGGCCACCCTAACCCTTGTTGCACCCAAGGAGATGGACTAGCATCTCTAAGTCCTAATTCCAAATTCCTAAAGGATGGAATCTGATTGGCAGTGTCCTTTAGGGTGGCCTCTGCATCATGACTTCCTCCCAAAGAGCACAGCCTGGCAGGGGGGTGGGGTCGAGAAACATGACAAACATTACCTCCGCCGGGTGATCAAGGTCAACGTGGACAGTGATGATTCATGCTGGTAGCAGATATCCTTGATAAATGTGGCAGAAGTGACACTTTGCCCCTGTGGCCTTCCTCCCCCAAAGCTGTAGCTTCAGTCTATTTATAAGAAAACCATCAGACAAAACCCAATTGAAGGATGTTATATAAAATACCTAATTAGGAATCATCAAAAAACAGGAAAGTCTGAGAAACTGTCACAGTCAAGAGGAGACTAAAGATATATGGCAACTAATTGTAACGTGGTGTCCTAGATGGGATCCTGGGACAAAATAAGGACATTATATGAAACTAAGGAAATCTGAATGATTAATAGTTTAGTTTAATAATAATGTAATGATATTGGCTCATTAATTGTAACAAACACACCAGACTGATGAAAGATGCTACCAATAAGGGAAACTGGGTTCAAGGTATATGCGAACTCTGTACTATCTTTGCAATTTTTTTAATCTAAAATAAACATTATTAAAACAATGTATTTTATGCTTACTCTGTGCCAATCACCATGCTGGATGCTTTAGACTCAGCATGTCTAAAACACAAAGTCCTTCTCAAATTATCCTGTCCCCTTACCTACCTACCAACCATACGTCCTGCCAGCTTCTGAGTTAGGGGAGGATGTCAATACCCAGCACAGTCCTGACACACAAACGGCAGTCAACAAAGGTTTGTTGATATGAACTAGCATTTTCCACTCAGTAGAGGCCCCATCTTAGCAGCTGCGGCCTTGCATTGTCTAGTGTGGGTCGGTGGGGGCGCTGTCCTGGGACATGGCTGAGCCTGTTTTGCTGTCCTCCCCTTCTTCTAAGAGGCGAGGCCCTTCCCAGGCCACCATCATCCACCCCTAGGTGATCATCCAGGAGGCCTGAGCCCACCTCGGAAGGATTCTCATTCTCACCTCCCTTTGGCAGCTCTGCATGGGACCTGACCTCATCAGTATTTCATGCCCTGTAGGGGACCTACCCTTGCTTTTCACAGGACAGTCCTATAAAACTTTGCAAAGGATAAAAGCCTCATGCCATGATTAACCTTTGGAATGGACACTAAAAATAATTTTGCATTCACTTTAATAGTTCGGGTTTAAGGGGAAAGACAAATGGGTGTGGCGTATTTAAGCATTTTCTTTTGCAAAACAGTGGAGAAGGACAGAAGGTTCAGAAGGAGCTGTGGACATTTAACCCTTTCCCACCCCCTGTAGTCTCCCTTCTAGGTCTCCGTTCAGTCGTTTTAATCTTATGAACAGAATATTCACTGGTGAACCAATTCCTCCAGGAAAAAAAAATGTCATTAATTCATCAGGACTCTTTATTTCATTTTTCTTAAAAAACGGCCCTTGACCTGGGTGTGGTGGTACATACCTGTAATCCCAGTACTTGGGAGGCTGAGACAGAAAGATCACAGGTTTGAGGCCAGCCTCTGCAACTCAGTGAGACCCTGTTTCAAAAATGAATAAATAAATAAAATAGTACTGGGGGTATAGCTCAGAAGCAGAATGTCCCTGGGTTCAATCCCTGTACCACACACAAAAAAAACCCTGCCCTTAAACATCTTTTGTTTCAATAAATGACTGAGTTCTGTGCTGTGGTTTGCAGAGTCTTAATGAACTTCAAAATCCTTGCTGAGGTTTATTTTTAACCTATCACCTAGAAACCCACACTGCCTTTCACAGTCACACCAGAGATTTCTCATAAGAGGGAAACAAGCTAAGTCCTATTGACATTGGGCGATGTGTGAGCTTTTGTAGCCTGAAACCTGTAAGGGCCCTCCGTGCCTCTGTATACCTGTGGGGTAGGATACAATGACAGCCTTTCTCCACAACACTCCAAACAAACAGGTCATTTGGAAACTCAAGGCCAAACAGTTGCTTGCTTGTCCCTTCTGAGGCTTCTCCCCATGCCCTACACCCTATCTGATGTAAACACACGTGGCAGTCTCCTAACTAGAAGCTTCTATGAGAGCTCTGGTTTAGGTGCCTCCATAACACCACCAAGCTGGCACGAATCCTGCACGTAGTGTACACTAGCACTTTACTAAACAAGAGTACAAAGACCCACAGGCCCGCCATCCGTCCACGTGAACCCAAGTCACCGCTACACACAGGGACGGCGCCTGACACCCAGACAGGTGGGGAACAGAGATTTAAAAAGGATATCTCTGCCCCGCTTGCTCACGCCGACTGGGCACCGATATAATTTCCAGTCTCATGTCTCTATTTCAGACCACATATGGCAGTAATATTGGCTCTTCCCCACCTCAGCCTAACCATGACTAAACAGGTTGATGAATGTCATGCATCTTATCATCATACATGCATATTTTTAAATATAATTCACTTTTGATCTGTACCCTTGTGCAGTGGCGAATGAAAACAGTTAAGATTTCTTCCACTGTCTGCCTTTAAATGTATTAAACAGCCCTGCTGTCAATAGATTATATTCTTGTACAATGATAATAGCCCCCAAAACTAAGAGGCCTTGTCAGGAATTGCAGTTGTCACAGTTTGATGGGAATGATTTTACTTGGGGTTCGTCTGCCGCACAATCATCTCATAATCTGGATATACATCACAGCATGACATGTAAATTTCCTGCTACTCTGCTTTCATTTCCAGAGGCAGCAATCAAATGAAAACCACTCAACCTCACCCAAATGTATAAATAATTTTCATTCAAACATATTAACAGTCAAAATATGAGAATTTATCACAGAGTGCTAGGCCTTTTAAGAAGCAATAAAGACTTTACTTTTTAAGCATATTTCTCCTTAGAAAAGTAATACGAATAGTAACTCGCCATTTAAAAATCACATTTCAAAGTCCACGTAGAAACCAGCTAATCTGCAAACTTAAGGGATCTAAGTGTTTTTGCCATAGATTCGATGCTCAGAGGAAAAGGGTTGAGAGAAATATTGTGTAACAGAATTGCATGTGGATTAATAACCACCTGCATGAAAATGCCGACATCTAAAAATGCTGATTTATTTCATCTTTACTAAACATACCCTTTGTGCCACGCAACCAATAGCAGATTACTTCTTCTCAAATGTAAATACCTGATCCAGCAGAAATTTGGAGAATAGGACAAATGGCACATCCCCCCTCCCCCCTGATGAGCATCAGCTTTTAATTGGAAGGCATCTGCTTGAAAAGAAAGCCCACTGCAGCCCTGGACATGGCTGACTCTGCCCCAGAGCGGGCCGAGTTCCGGCCACACTAGCTGTCAGTTACAATGAAAGGGAGAGACACATTCACAACTGAACAAGAAAAACATTTGTCTTTGGTGCTCAGTTATGAAGTGGAGCAAGTGTAGGGTGCTGCCTTGCGCCTTGGCCTGGTTCAGGGTGAGTGTGGGGATGCCCTCCGGAGCTGCCCCTGAGGGAAAAGAGCTACCCTGTGCTCACCACCAAGCCGGGGCACCCACCATGCTTGTCGGTAAAGCCACCCCACCACCCATGGGGCCTCAAGCTGCCCGACCAGGTTGAGGTGCTCAAACACATCATCCGACCAATAAGATGCCATGTTGACAAGAGTTTATTAGGTATGGAACAAAACCCCAAAAGGCACATAATACTCAGACACATTTAACTCAATAATCAATCCATTTGTACTTTTAAAAGGTACCACCCATATTTTTAGAAAAGACAGCACTTTGTCTCTGGGAGGAAGGCTAACATAAAGGATCTGTCACACCCAATGGGACAGCTAAGACCCGGAAGGCAGTTAGGAAGTGTGGGTTGAGAAGGTGGGACTCAGGATGGAGGGCAATCAATTTTTACTATGGATGCCAGCATCTAAAAATTTTGCTGCCTCACTTTAAATTTTTATATCTTTTCCTTCTCCCCCCACTACCCCCCAGCATGTGCAAAAACTGCTAAGATGACAGTTTTTCCCATTTCTCCAGTAAGTGTGTCTGCAGAAGAGGAAGTACCATAACCCGGGGTACAGCAAGCTCAGCCATTTGAAATAAAACTTTGCAGTACTAATGTTTTTGTAACTGCTTTCATATTGTAATGATATTTTTCCAAGCACTGGTTTTATTTGATCTTAAATACCTTTTTGGGAAAGTCCAGTGAGCTGACTCTAATAAAATCATGCTATTGAAAAAAGGTTTAAGTAGAATGTTCAGAATAAATTACAAAACTGCATGCAAGAATACCAGCTAGTGCTGCAATAAAAAGCTGAAAATGAGTATTCTTGCAATATATTTTAAAGAAGTAGTATACTTTTTTTGTCCATTTTTTTTCATTGAATGTTTCTTAACAGAATGCCTCCATGTCGTGAAAGAAGGGGAGTGCATACCAAATGAACAACTGCGGGGGGGAAATTGCATCTAAGGGGGGAGGGGGAGCCCTTGGCTTTTGGGGGGGAGTACAGCATATATTTCACTTCATTTTCAATAACTGTTGGAAGATAATAGGAAATGTAATTTCCTTCCATTTGCTGTGCCAAAATACTTAAATTACATCATACTTATCCTGTCACATTTCCCCCCAACATATTCAAGACCCTTTAATGGATTTTGCATCTCTTATATACAGCACTAAAGAACTGTATCTGCTTTAAAAGGAAAGAGATGTGCAGTGGTAGGTGGCTCAGGGACGTTGGACGGCCTGAGCGCGAGACACAGGCAACTGTATGCCTGCATTTCTTACAGAGAAGCAGAAGTAAGAAGCTCATGAGGGATGGAGGTGAGTGTGTCCTCCTAATTACTCTTGAAATCCCAGGTCCAAAAGAACGAGTAGCTACTCCTTCAGCCCTTTCACACAATAGGACAGTCTCACAGAAGCTGGTGCTGAAAGAGTAAATACATACAGGTGGGAAATTCCCCCAGGGCACCATGATACCCACCACTTGGAAGTCTACTGTGTTCTGGGCATCAAGTCCATCCTTGAGCTTCTATTTCTATAAGGAACAATATTTATGAAAATCAAATCAACTTACAAGCTCACTTCTCTTATCTCCATGTAGAACAAAAGCAATTATTCCCATCCTCTGGAGAGAAACTGGATCAAAGAAAATGTGGCTGTGGTATGATGAACAAAATCCAGAATAAGATGGACACTGTTAGTGGCCCATTAGGCATTCCTTCCCCCAGCCATCTTCCTTCCTGACAGAACTAGATTTTGTTCACAAACCCATTTCTCCTACACATAGTCATGCATCTCAGGGGAAGCTGACCCCTCTACTTCTAAGGCTGGCATGTTAGTCAACTCGAGCTGCTATAACAACTACCGTAGATTGCGTGGCTTAAGCAATCACAATTTATTTCCTTACAGTTCTGGAGACTGGAAGTCCAAGGTCAAGGTCCCAGCAGAGTTGGTGTCTGGTGAGGATTCTCTTCCTGGCTTACAGACAGCTACCTTCTTGTTGTGTGCTCGCATGGCCTTGGTCCATGGAGAGAGAGAGAGAGAGAGAGAGAGAGAGAGAGAGAGAAGGAGAGAGACTTTCTAATTTCATAGGGCCACCAATCCTACTGGATCAGACCTCAACCTTTATGATCGCATTTGACCTTAATTATCTACTAAAATCTCTATCTCTAAATACAATCGCTTTGGGCTTAGGGCTTCGACAGAGGGGCACAGTCCAGTCCACAGCAGGTGGTTCTACCTGGTCAGGAGCAATTCTATTTTGACCAGCAAAGTGGAGAGGAGGTCCCTGGAGCTCTCTCAGAGAAGAGTTTTCTGGCCAACCAAAGTGGTCTCTTTTTTTTTTCCTCCAGACATTTTGTTGTCTGGATATAACCTCTGAAAGCATAGCAGCCATCCTGCTACCAGCCATGGGAAGAAACCAAGACCAGTGAGGGCAGGAAACAGTACTGTATTGGTTTCCCAGGGCTGCTGTAACACACCACGCCAAGCTGAGAGACAGAAGATAACACAATCTCATAGTCAAAGAGTCTAGAGCGCTGAAGTCAAGGTGTGGCAGGGCCCTGCTCTCTCTGATAGCTCTAGGGGAGAATCTGTCTTTGGTCTTCTAGCACCTGGTGTTTGCCAGAAATCCTTGGCATTGCTTAGCTTGTAAAACATATGGCCGCCGTCACATGGCCCGCTTCTTCCTGTGCGTCTCCATGAACTCTCCTCTTTGTGCATGTCCGTCTCTGTGCCCATGTCTCCCCTTTTTATAAGGATGCTGATCCTATCAGTCCCACCCTAATGACTTTATTTAATTTCATCACCCCTGTAAGGATCCTATTTCCAAATAAAGTCACTGTCTGAGGTACTGGAGATTAGGACTCAGCATTTATGGGAGACACAATTCCACCCACAAATTGCCCAATCTTAGGCAAATACCAAAGTTGAGCAGACCTTAAGAACTTGATGGCATCACTGAGCCTTTGAATTAACCAGCCCTGAAACCCATCCTGCCTCAGGATTGCTGATATTTGAGATATACATATATATGGGAACGTCTTTCTGTATTGTTCAAGCCATTTTGTATTGAGGTTTCTATTACTTGTAGCTAAATGCATCTTCATTAAGTTAATAGATGTTGAATAAAAGTAGACCTGAATCCACTATTTAATAGCTGTGTGTACTTTGGAAAAATCACTTACAATCTCTGTGAACGCTTCTACATCTCTGAATTGAGTTAAATGTTATGTCAGAGTTCCCCCAAGAATTAGAGGAGATAGCGCATGTAAATGGCATTGTGCAGAAAAGGTGCTCAGTACATTACTGTTTTGCTCTTTTAAGAAACTACCCACATGACTTTGCCAGAATAAAAACAATATCATTTAATCCAGTTTTAAAGGGACTAATGAGAACCAATAGTTCTTCAAGGTCATATGTTAGATTTCAAAACCAATCATTTTGCCCGTGTCCTTCGCTTGGGCATTCTGCACCTATCCAAGCCTCATTGGGGCTTTTCCAAAGACCACTACCTCGGAGAGGCAGTTGAGCACAGTGGTTAAAAGTATGGGCTCTGGAATTAGAACACGTGAATTCAGATCATGGCTCCACCACTTTTGGTGTATCCTTAGAGCAAGTTACTTAACCTCTCTGTGCCTTGGTTTCCTCATCTCTAAAAGAGGGAATGATGATGGCGATGCTAATTTTCCATCGTACTCTTTGGAGGAGTCAAAAGACATAAGGTGCGCAGCTGAGTGTCTGTCACATGGTAAGCATGTTAAACATATACTCTTTCTTCCTTTCAATAATCTCCATTATTGTGTACATCATCTTGGAGGCTACAGCAGGGGTTTCAAACTTCAGTGTGGGTACAAAGAGCCTGTGATGCTCATTGTGACATAGATTCCACAGACACCCCCTCCCCCACCTTGCAATTCTGGTCCAGTAGGTCTGAGATGAGAGTTTAACAAACACTCCAGGTGATGTGGATGTGGATGTCCCTTCTCACACCTTGAGAAACGCTCTGCTTTCGCTGACTGGAAGTCTGGGGACTTGGAAAGGTTGCTGGTCTTGGGGGTATGCACTTCTCTTATTCTACTGAGGCGACATCATCTCTGTGTCTCTTCCCCCCACCACACACCTAGCACAGTACCCGGCTCACAGCAACTCAGAGACGTTGAGGCGGTCAATTCAAAGCAACCTCAGCGGGCACAGGAACTGCAGTAGTTGAGTCAGGAGAGAAAGGGGGACAGAGATCTAGGCAAAAGGGAATGAGGCGCTGCTCCCTGCTAGGTGGTTCTCAGAGATTCTGTTGGAGACGGCTGCCCCGGGCCATCCCCAGCACCCAGTTCTGCTTCTGTAAGCCTCCCTATAAGTGTGACTCTGGGGAGGAGAGTACCTCTCAATTCTGGGATTTCACATTGGCTTTGCCGTTCAGATTTGTCCAGCCTGGGATGCAGCTCCCTGAGCCCAAAGCAGACCTATAGACTGGGTACAGAAAGACATGGGCAAAAATGCCACATGAGATGCTGAATTTGGACTTCTTGTTATTGGGTTGTTGACCAATTAAGCTTAGCTCTTTTAGAGCAACTGCCACCAAGAACTTCTACAGGGCTGTTAATACATGTAACAATAGGTGGCTATTATTTGTTGAATGACAATATGGATGAGGTGCTTTTCACGAATTATACAACTACATTCTCAAGAATTCATTCAAGTAATATTTGTTGATCATCTACTATGTGCTGGGTTAACAAATAAAAACCAAGCCGGGCGTGGTGGCGCACGCTTGTAATCCCAGTACTTTGGGAGGCAGAGACCGGAGGATCCGGGTTCGCGGCCAGCCTCAGCTCTCTCGCGCTCTTTCTCTCCCTGTCTCTCGCTCTCTCTCTCTCTCTCTCTCTCTCTCTTTCTCTCTCTCTATCCTCAGTGAGGCCCTCCACAACTTCGTGAGACCCAGTTTCAAAATAAAGTATAAAAAAATAGGGCCGGGGGTGTAGCACGGAGGTAGAACGCCCCTGCGTTCAACCCCCAGTACCGAAAAAAAAAAAAAA
>PVJS01037085.1:0-20115 GCA_004027185.1 Glis glis
GGAAGGAGAGGGAAACAAACTGGAGCACAGGATGGACTTACACAAGGATATCAAAGTCAACTACTATGCTGAAAACGGGAAGGGGGGGTGGGAATTGGGGAGGGCTAATTGACTGATGAGTGCATGTATACGTAAACCACTCTGAAATCCTTCAAGATGTATGTTTGCAATGCACTAATAAAAATAAAAAAAAGGAAAATTCAATATATAATTCATAATCAAATTAAGTGAAATAACTAAGAATAATTGTAATAATAATTGTATACTGTAAAATCCACAAAACATTTTTGAGATAACTTAAAGACCTAAATAAGTAAATAGATGTGTTTTGTTTATAATTAAAAGACAATAATTTAAAATTTTAACTACTTGATAATTGCAATTGTAACTGGAGTTAGATGGAATCTCAGTGTAGTTTTGATTTACATTTCCCTGATTGCTAATGATGTTGAACATTTTTCATATATTTATTGGCCATTTGAATTTCTTCTTTTGAGAAGCATCAATTCAGTTCAAATGCCCATTTTTTATTGTTCTTTTAATGTTAAGTTCGTTAAGCTCTTTGTATATTCTAGATATTAGTCCTTCATCAAAGGGGTAGCTGGCAGAGATCTTCTCCCATTCTGTAGGCTTTATCTTTAGACTCTTAATGGTTTCCTTTGATTAGCAGAAACTTTTTTTACATTTAATGCCCTCCCATTTATTATCATTTTAATTTCCTGAGATTTGGGGCTCTCATTGAGGAACTTTCTATCAGTATATATGTTGCAGGAACTCTTATACACTGTTGGTGGGACTGCAAACTAGTACAGCCACTGTGGAGATTAGCATGAAGGTTTCTCAGAAGATTGGGAATGGAACCGCCATATGACCCAGCAATACTTCTCTTGAGAATCTTTCCAAAGGAAATGAAGTTAGAATACTATAGCAATACATACATACCCATGTTTATAGCAGCACAATTCACAATAGCCAAATTATGGAACCAGCCTAGTGGTATATTCACAATGGAATTTTACTCAGTCAGAAAAAAGAACAAAATTATGTAATTTTCAGGAAAACGGATGGAACTTAAGAATATTATGCTAAGCAAGATTAGCCAGTCTCCAAAAGCAAATAATTGTATATTTTCTCTCATATGTGGAAGCTGGGTAGAATTGGGAAAGAGGGGTAACCTCAGACAGACAAGCAGACTCCAATGGAGTGATTGAGAGGCTGTAGGGAAGGGAAGAGGGGGGATAGAGAAGTAAAGAAGGTCACATGCACCAAAATTTTTTTAAACTACTGCCCAATTCACCTATAAATTGATTGCAATTTCAATTAAAATCTTACATATTTATTTTATTTATTTCTTTGGTCTTTCTTTTTTTATTGTGTGTATGCCAAAAAGTATATTTTTGGCTATTATCATTGTGTTCTTTATAAACACAAAAATGTCATTATAAATATTTCCAAATGTTTTGAAAATACTGTAAATTGGTAGTGAAATTTGAAGGTAGTAATAAGAGAAAGATCTTGTATTGTCATGTTCTTTAAAAGTGGCTAAAAATATTCTGAATTCAAAAGTGAGCATTTTTTAAGGCATATATTCATTGAGAGTGTCACTGTCTGGCAAAGTTTGAAAACAAATGGATCAGCTATATAAGGAATCTACATTGCTTAAAAATTTTCTAAGGCCTTCTGAGTTGCCTAGACCCAAGAAGACTCAGCACTCTTGCTCCTCAGTCAAAAATATCTAGTGATTATTTTGTCACCTGACGAGGCAGAAGGAAGTGACTTGGAGGTCTTCAACTTGCAGGGAACAATCCTACTTTGCACATTCATAGCTCAAAAACACATTTTCTGCTAGGAATGTCATGACTTAGAGCCAATGCATGCCACCACAGGGGTTAGAAGGAAGCTTATCCTTTCATGAATAAATTGGTATAAATTTCAGGAAAAAAATTGGCATATATGGGGATAAAAAGGAGTAAAAAAATCACCATCTGCTATACTCTTCCATAACCAAAGGGGTTCACTTCGATTCAAATTTTCCCCCTATGAATTAATAGTTATTCCTGGGTTTTGTGTGTGTGTGTGTGTGTGTGTGTGTGTGTGCACGTGTGCGCACGCAAGCACATATGCATGCACATGGGCATTTAGAGCAGACTGAACAGAATTTTAATACCGATGTGACAACTTTCTGAAATAGAAGCAGCACTAGATATGATTCTCAAATGAGACTTACAGGTGATCACATCGAGTAGCAAATATTTTGGATAAGATGTAGTAAGAATACCCTGTCTTTCCCTCAGAATACAGGTATACGATCTAAACAGAATGCTTTGAGAAAACATTTGAGGATTCTGGAAAGCAAACAATAACCAGTAGGGTTGCCTAGAGAAGAAGGGTAGAGTACAAAGTCACATTAAACTGACAATAGATTTACTACTTTTTTTTTTCAATATTCTCAGAGCTAGATTCAACATGGCTGAAAATAGAACTGTACAACAGACCTATAGGAAAAGGCATTCTCTTAACATCCAGAGAGAGTGGGAGAAATCTCCCATTGTTGTTTCTATTTCCCTTTCTTCACTCTTTCATTTCTTAGCCACTGAGCATTTCCATCATGTTGGCATCATTTAGACCAGCAAGAGTCTATAAATTTGAAAGACTTTCTAATTAACAAAAGCCTTTCTAGTTAATGAGTTGTGATCCAATAGCGTGGCATATACCCATCTTTTTATTTCTCATCTGACTCTTTTTACTTCTTGTCTCTTAGTTGTGGGAAGTACACAGCAGAAGAAGCTAAAGCCCCAGGTTTCTGGTTATAGAACCAAAAAGATAAGACAAAAATACCAGAGAGATTGTGGAGAGAGTAGCTTGGAAAAGTAAACCCCTTAGTTTGTTTATGAATTTCAGTACTTACCTGTGTTATGAATTGAATTTTAAATGTATTCCAAAAGATTGCATGTTAAAGGCTTAGTCCCTAACTGATGGCGCTATTGAGAGATGGTGGAACTTTAGGAGGTGGAGTCTAGGGTCTACGTCATCAGGGTTGTGTGCCCATGAAGGGAGTATGGGACGTTAGGCACTTTCTTTCTGCTTCCCAGCTGCTATAAGGCAAGCAGCTTTGCTCTACAACATGCTCCTCACCGTGAGGTTCTGCCTCACTCAGAGTGATGGGAGCAAACAACCATGAACTGAAACCATTATAAGTGAGATTGATAGGTGATTCTGGTGAGGGCTCAGCAGACCAGGATGCTGATACAAACATGGACAGGGAAGGATGTGCTCATGAGGTTTCAGATGGAAATGAGGACTCTGATGGGAATTGGGCTGGAGGCCATTTTTGTTACATTCTGACAAGGAACTTGTCTACATTTTTTCCATGTCCTGAGAATTTGTGGGAACCTGAATTAAAAGGCAATAGGCTAATTAAACTTGCAGAAGAAACTTCAAGGCAGCTCAGCAAGGCAGTGCAAGTGGCAGACCTTGGTGTCATCCATGTGATGTAGATGTAGGCTTTGAAGGCATGCAGAATGCACACATTGTGGAAACACATGAGATTTACACCAAAGGAGGCAAAGCAATATGTAGCAGGGTCAGAATCTCTGAAAACAGCTTCTAAAAGGGCAATGCATGAAAGTGTGAGTGAAGTTGAGGTTTCAATGGAGACCCCAAGAAGTTAGAGATGACAGGAATGTGGACTGTCTGCCAAGGAAAGCCACAGGCAGTGAGCAGAGCCAGCCCAAGAGTAAGGCCATCTGGGCTGCAGCCAGCAAGACTGTAGGGGTGGGGCTGCCCACCCCTTTGGGACCCACATCTTACTACTGTGTGCCCTGGATGCCAGATGGAGAGCTACAGGGTTTAATGTTTTTCCTGCTGGGTTTCAGTCTTACTTTAGTACCATCCCTCCTTTCTATGCCTCTACATCTCCATCCATCTATGTCTCCTGTATCTTTTAGAATGGCAATATTTACCCTATGCCATTGTATCTTGGAAGTATGGCTTTCTTTTTTATTTCTTACAGGAGTTCACAGATAAAAATTTGCCTTCAATCTCAGAGGAGACTTTGGACTTAGACTTTAGAGCAGTGCAGGGACTGTAAAGATTGTGGTGACTCTTAGAGATGGACTGAGTGCATTTTGCATTGTGGGATAGACACAAACCCTTGGGGATGAGGACCAAATGTTATGGTTTAGATCTGAAATGTCCCCCAAAATTTCAAGTGTTGAAGGCTTAACCATCAGCTGATGATGCCTTTGGGGATAGATGGAAACTTTAAGAGGTGGAGCCTAGTTGGAAGAAGTTAGGTCTTTGCAGTCATGCCAATGAAGGGAATATTTGGATTCTGGACACTTTCTGCTTCCCAGCCATCATGACACAAGCAACTTTGCTTTACTACACACTCCCTACCATGATGTTCTGCCTAATTACATGTCCAAAGTTATGGGGTCAAGCAAAAATGGACTGAAACTGTGAGCCAAAATAAACCTTTCATCTTCATAAGTTGAGTTTCTCAGGTATTTTGTCATAGCAATAGAAAGATAACACATCCTACTTTGTTTACCCATGAATCTCACCCTAAACAACCTTGCATAGACTTTTAAAATTAACCTTACTGCACATGTGTGACTGAAGAGCACTAAAGACACTACAACTTCATCATTCAGAAGGTACTTGAAATTGTGATAAGAATCCAGTTAGGCTTGCTAAAACAAACAAACAAACAAAAATCAACATTCTTTATAGAATTTAAATAACACCCTGTGTCTCCTATATATCATTCAAAATATCCAGGATAAAATCTAAATTATTCAGGGACAAACAATTCAGGAAAATCTCAACTTATTTGAGGAAAAACATGGGATGGATCCCAAAGATGAAATGACAAAGATATTGTCAGTTTGGCATAGACTTTGAGGCCACTATTATGATAATTATCTCACGATAAAGCACAAAGCTCTTGAAGTGAATGGTAAGTTAGAAATCTACGCAAAGAAATAGAATGTATAGGAAGATGCCAAAGGAAAATGTTAAACTTTACTGTATAGTAACTGAAATAAAAACTCACTAGTTGGAATCAATAGCCAAATGGAAATTATTATGAAAAGACTCAATGAAATTGAAAATAAATTAATAGAAATTAACTAACCTAAACAATTAGAAATTAATAAGGAAAATATTTTTAAAAATGAGAATTAGGCAAGTTTGGGGGCTCATGCCTGTAAGCCTAGTACTTGGGAGGCTGAGAAAAGCAGATCACAGGTTCAAGGCCAGCCTCAGCAACTTAGCAAAACCCTGTTTAAAACAAAAAGTAAAAAGGGACAGTGGTGTGGCTCAGAGGTAGCTGAGTTCAATCCCCAGTACCAAAAAAAAAAAAAAAAATAGAGAAAGGCTTCAGAGACTTTGGGACAATACCAGAAGTTCTAATATATCACAATTTCAAAAGGAAAGATGAGTAAAAATTTTAAAAAAAAGGCTAAAAACTTGTTGAAAGATATAAATCTACAAATTCAAGAAAGTCAGTCTTCAAAAAGGTAAAAAAAAACTTACAGTCAAACTGTTTAAAATTAAATGCAAGTAAAATACCTTGAAAGCATCCTGAGAAAATGGTTCATTATTTCTGAATGAAAATAACAGAAATGATAGTGAATTTCTCATCAACAACTTGGAAGGTCAGAAGTAAGTGGACTAGTATTTTTTTTTTTTTTGCACTACCGGGGATTGAACCCAGGGGCATTCTACCTCCAAGCTACACCCCTGACCCTATTTTTTTATTCTTTATTTTGAAACCGGGTCTCACAAAGTTGTGGACTAGTATTTTTTAAATGGGGAAAAGATTGTTTCCACAATTTAACTATTGCGAATTGTGCTGCTATAAAAATGGATATGCGTGTATTACTATAATATTCTGATTTCAGTCCCTTTGGAAAGATACCCACGAGTGGTACAGCTGGATCATATGGTGGATCCATTCCCAGTTTTCTGAGGAATCTCCACACTGATCTCCATAGCAGGTGTACTAATTTGCAATCCTACCAACAGTGTAGAAAAGTTCCTATTTCCCCACATCCTTGCCAGCATTTATTGTTGTTTGACTTCTTGATGACTGCTATTCTAATTGGGGTTAGATTGAATCTCAGTATAGT
This sequence comes from Glis glis, assembly GCA_004027185.1. Classification (NCBI taxonomy): domain Eukaryota; kingdom Metazoa; phylum Chordata; class Mammalia; order Rodentia; family Gliridae; genus Glis; species Glis glis. The sequence continues at coordinate 6,135 of PVJS01037085.1, forward strand.
TTTGAATTCCATCTCCCTGGTTTCTAATGATATTTAACATTTTTTTCATGTTTATTGGGCATTTGTATTTCTTCTTTTGTGAAGTGTCTAGTTCATTTGCCCATTTATTGATAGGTATCCCTCAATAGATGAATGGATTTTAAAATTATGGGATATACACACAATGGAATCCTACTCAGCAACAAATAAAAACAAAATTATTTCATTTGCAGGAAAATGGATGGACCTGGAGAACATTATGTTAAGTGAGATTAGCCAGTCACAGAAAGTGCAGGGTCATTTGCTTTCTCTCATATGTGAAGCTGGGGAGTAATTGGGATCCAAGAGGGACTTTAGATAATGGAGGAAAAACCCCAGTGGAGCAAGGGAGGTGGTCTGGAGGGGGAGAATTAATGAAGGAATCACTTCCATTGATGTTATGTAAATGTGTGAAAATACCAATGCCAATCTCAATATCATGTGTGGGAGAAGGGAAGGGAGAGGGGATTGGGGGAAAGCTTACCAAGTGCTGTATGCATCTATGTGACTATCACTCTGAACTACATTATGATGTGAGACTATACTGCACCAATAAAAGTATTTAAAAATGGTGAAAAGATGCCAACCCAGAATTCTATGTCCAGATAAAATATCTTTTGGGAGCCAGGAGTGGTGGCGCATGCTTGTAATCCCAGTACGTGGGAGGCTGAGACAGGAGGATCCAGGTTCGTGGCCAGCCTCAGCAACTTAGGCCCTCCACAACTTAATAAGACCTTGTTTCAAAATAAAGAATAAAAAATAGGGCTGGGGGTGTAGTTTGGAGGTAAAATGCCCCTGGGTTCAATCCCCAGTACCGCAAAAAAAAGAATATGTTTTATGATAGAGAGCAAAAACTACAAAATTGTCTGATGGAATTCCATGTGTGTAAATGGAATACATATGATGAATAACATAGAGAAAGGAAGGTAAAGGAACCTATATGGTAGTGAATGTTGCATATTTTTCTTGAGGTGCTAAAAAAGTAACTATAAACATACTACAAGGGGGTAATCATGTGTATTACAATCCAAAGAACAACTGCTGAAGCAAATATGAAAAGATACAATCAAGACAGGGAGTTAGAGGTACCCAAAGATTGTAGGGAGGGGAAAGAGAAGGAGTGAAAAACAAACAAAATAGACAGGTTAGGATTTCCAGAATGACTGAGGACCTCCGCAAATCTTCTGTGGAAAATGAAATACTAAGATAACATTTTCAGAAGTAGCCATTTAAGCAGTCTGAAATTGACTAAGTCATGTAGCAAAATGTGAAGCATTTCTTGGAGAAAAATCTATTGATCCTCAGGAAGAACAGAGGAAGTGTATGACTGCATAGGCTGAGCCTATTCCCACCCCCACCTCAGTTCAGACATGGCAGGGGACAGTGGGAGGGACCTCACATTTAGAGGACAATGCTGAAAACACCGTGACCTGGGGTACTGCCAAGAAAGAGCTCAGTGGCAGAAAGTCATGGTAGGCCAACATCCCAGCTATGCTGTGGCTTTGGTAGTATGGGAGTAAGCAACAGATGAGCAGACGGACCAGAAATTTAACAGGGAGTTATGGGGAATAAGACAGTCACAACTGGCCTTGAGATCCTGAACTGGAAGGCTGTAGTGTACACAAGGCTATGCACACACTTCGGTGAGATTGCAGAGGGCCTTAGCAAATCATTCCTGGTTGAATGTGAGGCCCTGAGGACATAGTTTACAAAAAGCCACATACTTGTAAACTGCCTGAACCCTGGGTGCAGTGTTGATGGCCTTTTAATAGAATTTGTATTGGCTTTATGTGTTACTTTTCATTTGGACTTGAATTGGCTTAACATTATGTATATCTGATAATCTGTATCATCATTTTTTTTCCCTCAGTGTTCTAAGTGACTGACTCCATCTATCAGAAATAAATTATAGAAACTGAGAACAAATAAAGAGTGACATAAGAGCTGGGCTTACTGGTGCAAGCCTGTAATCCCAGTACCTGGGAGGCTGAGCCAGGAGGATCATAAGCTTGAGGCCAGCCTTAACAACTTAGCTAGACCCTCCGCAACTTAGCGAGACCTTGTTTTAAAACAAAACAGAACAAAAAATTTTAAAAAGGGCCAGGGGTGTAGTTTTGAGGTAGAATGCCTCTGGTTCAATCCCCAGCACCACACATACCTGCACACACACACACACACACACACACACACACACACACACACAGACATGAATAAAGGGAAGAGGGAAACAGTTTCACACATCACACATGACTGTAATGGAGTTTGTTAAGCTGAGAACTCACTTTTACCCCTTTTCTCTGTCTCTCTGTCTCTCTGTCTCTCTGTCTCTCTGTCTCTCTCTCTTTGGTGGCAATAGTTGGAGAAATTGGATGGGGGAGAAAAACAGATCTCATAACAATTGTTTTAAAAATCTGAAAACTCTATACTAAAATATTGTTACCAGAAAAGTGTTGTCCCGAGGGTTCAGCCCCTTCAGGAACCACAATGTACTCTTTGTCCCTGAGGTAGAGACAAGCCAGTCAAGCCAACCAACTTGCCAACTGCAACTTCCTTTTCTTTACCTGGTAGTGAAAACTTTTCCTACTTAGAATGTACTGTCCCATTTTTTTGTATTATACCTTAATAGTTTATGTTCTGATTGCAGTAAGTTCATGATTCTTGCTTTTGTATTTCTACACAACTGAATGTTTACCTTAGGACTTATTTCAGAAAATGCAATGGCTGACAAGCTACAGTACTTGATTCAATTGGGGAGAAACAGGTAAAAGTTTTGACCTTTGGACGCAGACAGTCTGCAGTTTGAAATTCAGCTCCCATTCATGACCTTTGATTTCTCTTTTGTTTCATTATTTTTTAATCCATAAAATGGAAATAATATCTACTCTACAGGGTTGTTGTGAGAATTAAATATGATGAATTATGCATAGTGAGTAGCACAATTCTTGATGGATAAATGGTGACTATAATTACAATTAAAAATAGATGTTGCAGATTGAGGCTCTTAAATAATAGATATTTAGAAGTATAGTTTTGTTTACCAGTTCTTTTGAATTTCGTATGCCTTTTCCCATTGGCAAAACTCTCATCTCCTCAAGAGTGGCTATGTTATGTTTAAGTAATCTGTATCTTTACATGTTACTATCTCAAAGAATCTAGATTTTGGCAGTAAACACACAGTATCTATGTACCAAATTAATAACAGAAACAGTCATAACCCATAGCAAACCAAAGCTCTCAGATGCTTAATTGTGGAATATTCAACCCAGGTGATATTATGTATATACATACATATATACAAATATTTATGCATATATACACATAACACATATATCTGCATATAAAGACATAATATAGTGAAGACATGCAATATATTTAAATTTTCTTTTTCTGAACAAACTATGGTCACAAAATATACACATACACACAATGTTGCACTTACTCGCAGAGACATTGTGAAGAGTTTCATGATTAAACGACCCTGCAAACAAACAAATAAACAAACAAACTTTTGTCTCATAATATTTTTCCTTCCTTGAAGACAGCACTGGAGATGACTCCACAGCTGTCTATGTGAAATTAAGCCAAAATAATCTCAAGTGTGGAAAGCGATACAGATGTCACTGCTACTGCAGGGGATTCAGACTCCAGGGTTGACATCTGGGCACTACCACTGCCAGAATTATTGCCTTGGCCCTCTTGAGCTCTTGGCTCTCTCGCTGGAAGATGATGGAACAAGAAAACATTTGAAAATCTTGCTTGAACAATTGGAGGCAGCTGCAACATGGATACACATTAGCGTAAAAGTCAATTTGCTTTGTCATAATTTTGGTGCAAAATGGATTTGTCTATAGAATAATTGCAACGCTTTATATAACTATATGTATGTATATATTTCATAATTATTAATGTGCTCTATTGTAGCATTAAAGGCATGATTTCAAAGCTTACAATGGCTCTATCAACTATAGGTTGAATTTATTAATGATCTACTTGATGTAATGTTAATTGAGGAGGGTCAAATATTTCAAAACTGAACTTGGAGGTGAAAATCCTAAAGTATTCTCAACTTCTACATGCTTCACCAAAGTTAGTATTTATTTAGAGATAACCTCTTATATTTGTATCTCCTACAGTGCCTAACAAACTATATTTCTCATAGCAGATGTTAAATACATGAGGTTGAAATAATTTGAACTAAAGATAATTGATTTGAGCTGAATAGAATGAAATTGAACCTAATTAACTGGCACTATGAGTTAGCTTTTCGCTTGCCTGCCTGCCTGCCTGCCTTGTGGTGCTGAGAATGAAACCCACACCTTGTCCATGCTAGGCTAGTGCTCTATCACTGTGCTACATCCTCAGCTCTTTCTTAAAACTTATTTTCTTTTGAGACAGAGTCTCACTACGTTTCCCAGTCTGGCCTCAGACTCTCTATCCTATTGCCGCATTCTCTAAGTAGCTGGGATTATAGGCATGCACTGCTGGGCCTTGCTTTTGGTCTTTGATTTTGCTATGACCTCGCAGGAGAATGTTCCCCAGAAGTTCCAGTTAGCATAATTTGTTTTGCAGTACTTTGCAGTACTGTGGATTGATTGAACCCAGAGGCATTCTACCTCTGAGCTACACCCCCAGTCTTTCCTTTTTTTTTTTTTGATTTCGTTAGGTTTCTGAGAGTCTCATTACTTGTTGAGGCTTTCCTCCAACCTGCGATCCTCCTGTCTCTGCTTCCCAAGTACTGGGATTACAGGCGTGCACCACCACACCTGGCCATAGTATGTTTTTTTTTATACGGTCACTGGTCCCACTTGGGTCATGTGGCAATATCTGGATACATCCCTGAGGCCAATCAGAGAAACAATATCATTGTCCTAATATTTCTCATACAGAAAACCTCTATAAACATAAAATAATTGATGACAGTTACCAGAATCATACTGAATTGAGGAAGAAAGTCTTCCTCTAAATACCAGAAAATCTGATATCTCAAAATAGAGGAGGAAAGATGTACATCAAACATGTACCTGATTCTACTATGGCATTGGGAATTTTTTATGACATCACGTAAAAGTACTGGAGGGCTTTTGTCGGAGTACTAATACATTATACATTTGTGTAAAATTTTATACATATTGGTAGATGTTCTTTGGATAATTGATTTAATAAGTAAAACAGAACAAGAAAGAAAGGATGAAGACCTGTCTCAGCATCTTGGTGAGAAATGGTGAGATAGTACTCACTGGTATCATCATAGATGTGGATATATAGGGACTACAATGGAGAAGTAGGAACGAACTTTGACAAAACAGTGATTGCTTAAATGGGAGGTAAGTTTGACAAAGGAAAAGGTGGCACTTGAAAGAGGAAGGAATCAGGAGATCCCCTTATTAAATAACTCATCAATTTGGGTTAATTATATATAAAAATGCATTTCATTTATTCCTTCTTTTAAACTTTGTATTCACTTCATTTACTTTAGTCTTCATTATCTCTTGCCTAGAATACTGCAGTCGTCTGTTCAGCAATTTGTGTGATGCCAGTATCTTTCTTTTCTACTTTGATTCTAAAATTTGAGATATCTTCCTAAAAAATATTTCTCTTTCCTTTAATGTACAAACATTAACTTCTGTTCTCAAAACCAAGCCAAGCAGAAGATCCTAGTTTTTCAAGACAGCATATGAAATCTAGCACAAATATTAACCTGCCAGCTAGGTAGGATGACTAATAAGCCACAAGTAACTACAGCCCAGTAGAAATCAACTATATCACACCTTTACACTAGAAAGTCTGAGGTTTCTCAGTCCTATTTTCCGCCTATGTTCTTGCAGATGGAAGCCCAGAAAAAATTTTCCTTATACTCTCTGTTAAGAGGGTCAGTTTGAGAGTGTAAAAATGAGAAACACTAATGTAAGAATTGGAAAAAAGAAGACACTAGAGTTTTATTATAATCCCTCCAGTAGCAGAGAACAAAATCATGAGCTTTATCAAACATGAAATTGTTACAATCTTCAGAAGTTTTCCTGCATATCTTCTGCCTCATATCTAGAGCCAGATGTGTTTATTGCCAAAAATTTCTTGTGGTTTGTCCAACCTTTTGACTCCACAAATATTAGTGACAAATCTGAGACCTATTAGCAGTTTTCTTGAATCTTAAAACTTCTAGCCCTCTTGCTGGTTTTGTAAAAATATCTTCTCTACTGTAATTAAATCTTTGTCAACTTGAAATATCTGGAGTAGATACCATGACTGTCCAAACACAAATTGAGAATTTTATTATCAGATGTGGTTCCATAGACCAACAATTGAGATAGGATTCTGGTATTTGTTACCTGATGTGGTTATATTTCAAAACAGAGATGATATCATTGCTGGAGAAATAGTTTACAGATCATCTATGTGGTACAGTGGCAATACAGTTACTTAAACTTAACTGCTGCAGTTACCTATAGTAAAGTGCCTATCAAATGTTAAGTTTGGTACACCAAGTGGCATCAGCAACACAATGTTATGGTTGAAATAAGAACTGTGGTATAGGCTAGCTGCTTCTAAAGGCACTGAAGAGTTGACATGAAAAAATAAAGGCACGTTCCCCTATAATCTCAGCTGAAGGAACACCCAAGGAAGTAGATAACTTTTCTGATTGGCTTCCATGAAACTCTTAGGTTTTCTAGCTACAGGTGCAATAGATTCAAAGTTTGACCCTGTATGTTTATGAATTATGGTGCAATTTATAGCATTGATTGGGAAACCTTCACATCTTCAGTTTGGGAATTAAAACTGTGTTGATCCTCTACCCTCTGTAGACTAGTGAATATCTCTTGACAGAAAAATCAGCTTTTCATGTCCCGTCTCAGCAGCCTGTGTACCCTGGCTTCATTTTTTCAGTTCCCATCAAGAATCACCTCCTCCACCCAGTCATGGATTCTAGATCCAGAGCTTCATCTGGCATTCCTCAGAGACATGAATATGATAGAGCTTAATCATTAAGAAAATTGTATAATGTCCATTTTTTAAACAGAAATCTGAAAAATATACATAGCAATCGATTCTTAAGAACCTTTATCAAGAAGGAAATAACACAATTTGATCAGGTTAAATTTATTGAAATTGTCATAAGTACAACAGATTCTCAGCTGTTTCTTGAATGGCACTTGGTCTCTACAATATAACCCACATTAAATACAACTAAGAATGAAGGATTTCTTTATATACTGTAGAGGAATGAATCAAAGGCTTAGGGAATATAGGAATTTTGGGTGGTATTTATCTTGTGAAAGCCATTTTTACGCACTTACTTGCCCCTCCAGGACCAGAGTGTACTTCTTCATACATTGATGAGGAGATCTAAGTATTCATGAGAAGTTCCTTGGTGACCCTCATTCTGGAGCAGTAGAGCTCTCAGTACTGCACTGCCTAGCAGAGACAGTGAGACCTGTCACCAAAGGGTGAACACAGCTCGAAGGTAAAAGGGATTGACCCACGGAAAACTTTGGAAATGTCTATTTTACCACAGTATTCTTAGGAAAGAAAGAAATTGTTACCTACAAAACTATTACTTGTTTAGCATAATATAAAGAAATAAAAATTAGTTCTGATATGCAGAAACCTGGCCTGAAGTATTACACTAAATATAGTTGGTCTCTCACAAGATTTGTTCGGAGCATCTTGTTTACCACATTGGTGACATTCTGTGTCTTGGGCCCCAGGTAAGTACTGTGTGATTAAAGAGTAACAAAAATGCCAGAAATATTCAGGAGATTACCACTCTGGTAATGTTACTGCAGAATGAATGGGATATAGATAGGCACATGATATCGACTCGGAGCCTGGCATGGTGGCGCATGCTTGTAATCCCACTACGTGGGAGGCCGAGACAGGAGGATTGCAGGTTCAAGGACAGCCTCAGCAATTTAGTGAGGCCCTCTGCAACTTAGTGAGACTCCATTTTAAAATTAAATAATAAAATAGGGCTGGGGGGTATCTCAGAGGGAGAATGTCCTAGAGTTTCATTCCCAAGAAATAAAATAAAAACAGAAAAAAACCCCAGAAATATCAACCTGAAAGTAAAAGGGCTACAACACCAACCTGCTCACCTCAAGCACTGAAGATTAAACTACGCATTTAACTTCTTTGCATTTCAGAGGCACAACATACAACATTTGAGTGCATTGTAAAGGTCATTTACCATGTCATGAAGGCTGCCAATTTTGAGTGAGGACCAAAGCAGGAAAGCCTCTCCAGGTAATGCCTGTTGCACAAGCTGCCTTGTCCCTGACTAAAAGAGCAAGCAAATACAGTGGCATTAGCAGTTTATATGGCAAATAGAGATGTTACATAGAGCCTTTGACAGCCACACCCTGACAAATTACTCTGCATTTCCCTAAGGTTTTGTGGCAGTGTATTACTCTCTTCTACAAATAACTATTGCCCTTGTTTTCTATTGGGCCTGGTTAAAATTAAGTACTTTATCATGAATCCCCATTGACCTGAAGTGCCTTTAATGAAGTAGGTATGATCTGATCTACAAAACTTTAAAGTTGGATAAGAAGAGCAATATAATAATAATAAGAGCAATATCAGCCAGAAGTGGTATATACATAATTGGCATCTGTACATATACTTTTGTCTATACATTATTTTTACCTCCTCCTCAACCAATTATTGTGACTTTATGGATGAGCTTCTTCTACTAAGTTACTCAAGGAGGAGCCAGCCACAATTGGACCCTTTTGGGAACTTGGAGACTTACAGACACACACACTGGAGTAGCCCTGAGGAAAGCGTAAAAAAGAATTCTCCCAAGCAGTGTATCACATTAACTACTAATGATATAAGAAGAGATGAACAGATACATGGGTTTACATGAATTCATGAGCAATGATTAACTATTTGCCTGGAAAATCAGCAATAAGAAGGCACAAAATTGGTGGACTGATTCATAGGAGTTCTGTGGAAGAGTCTGTGAATGGACTTTTGGGGGACACATATAGTGCAGCGATATTGGAGTTTCACGTGTTCTCACCAAATGGCTCCCAATGCAGACAGGGATCTTAATGACATGCCCTCAATAGTATCGACTTGTCACCATGGCTGACCTAGCTATATTCACTTTTGAGTGTCAAAGCCTCCAACATACATAGCAATGCTGGGGTCCTGATTAGATCTAGTCTTAGTTCATTTTGTGATGCTATAACAAAATACCTGAGGCTGGGAGAGTTATAGAAAACAGACATTTATTTATTCCAGTTCTGGAAGCTGGAAAACCTATGATCAAGGTACCATCAGCTTCAGTTGTCTGGGAGGGCAGCTGTCTGCTTCTCAGATGGCACCTTGTTACTCTACACTCTGGAGGGGAGGGACCAAGCATCCTCACCTTGCAGAGAGTAAAGGTCTAGTCAGTGGAATAGCATGTGAAGTTTCTTTTAAGGGGCCTTAATCCCATTAACAGGGAGGACTTCTCATAGTCTAACCATGTCTTGAAGGCCTCACCCCTTGCTTGGTACCATCATATTAACCATTCAGTGTCAACACCTGAAGTTTGGAGGTGACAGTTTTAAACCACAGCAGGTCCATTCTCAGTGGCTCCACTTGACCATGTGTTGCCATACGGATTTGACTGACTCATTTCCATCATCTCAAAGGCAGTGATTCTCCCTTACAAGAATAGACATGCATGAGAGATGGATGTCTGATTTCCATCTTTAGTGCTTTGATCAATATCATCATCAATGGGATAATTATTTTGTGTGTGTGTATGGTTCTGGGGATTGAACCCAGGGGCATTCTCCCTCTGAAATACACTCCCAGTCCTTTTTATTTTTTATTTGGAAACAGGGTCTTGCTATGTTTTGGAGGGCCTCACTAAGTTGCTGAGGCTGGCTGTGAACCTATGATCTTTCTGTCTCAGCTTCCCAAGTACTGGGATTATAAGCGTGCACCACCACACCCGGCTAATGGAGTTATTAAATGCCATATTCACTACCAAGTTATCCTAAGCTACATTATTTCTGATCAATGAATTCATTTACAGCAAAAGAAGCAAGACAACATGTGCATGCATAATGATTCACTGGTCTTAGCATGTATTTTATAATAAAAAGGGTAAGTTTATATGATATTTGAATGACACATTGAAGACTCAGAGAAACAGGAGTTCTTCAGGGTTTCAATGCCATCTTTAAAGTTACAACTGACAACATATATGTGCTGCATTTTTATCATAACCAGAATATATGGTTTCAGTAACCATGAATGGAAGTTGGAGAGTCATGGCCTTCTCTTATTATTGTTGCCAATAACCACTTGCAAATGGTTGCTTTCACTCCCTGGAATTTAGGGCTTTGATGACTAGAGATGTTAGTTATCAAGAAAATACAATGATACATCCAATTAAATGGGTCTTGAGATGGCTACTTGGCCTATTGGGACTCCTAACACCACTGACCCAATAGGCAAAAAGGGGCCACTGTACTGGATGGGATGCCTGATCTTGAATATCACTTAAATATAGTGTTGTAGCTACGAAAGGGGAAAAGAGAGTGTATCTGAAATTAAAAAGGTTTTCTGGGGGCACATTTTAGTATTTGAAGCTTTTGTGGGGAAAATTAAATAGAAAACAATAATCCAACAAAAGCAGGCCAGAAATGAGTACTGCAACTGAATAGACTTTGTAAGTGATGGTTAGCATCTCTTAATTTGTGTGAGGGATAGTCTCATTATATTAAGTGGAAGCATGATATTGTTTCTATTATTGATGTGTGGAAGTTAAATATAGGTAAAACAATGCTATCCTGGACCAGATCTTATTGACATGTTATCATATTGGTATCCTAAATTAGGTGAGGGTATTTATTTTTCACTCCAGAGAACTGGTTGTTCAATGTTGACTGATGTCACAGTATAGATATATATGTGCTCCTTGAGAACTAAGCTGGGTATTTTTATTGGCAATTTGAAAACACTTTCCTCTTTCAAAGCCCTTACTCAAATATGAGATGGAATAGACACAATTTCTCCTATTCCATCCATTAATTACAGATAAAAATACCCTTTAACATGATATAGGAAGAAGTACAAGATGACTGAAGCTTTAAATCTGTTATGCACATTAGTAATGGGCAACTACATCCTATGTGTTAAAAAAGAAAGAAAAATCTAACCATTTAAGCAACCTAGATATACCTTATAGTGAGTACACTCTTTAAAACACATATTCTTTAAAGGAAAATCGTTATACAATTATCTAAACTTTCAAATGGCTACATACTTAATGTAAAATTATTAATAATGACTATATTTTTAAAGCATGCAGTAAGACACTATAGTTTAGTTGAAGGTCACATTTTAACTCAGAGTACCCCTTCCAGGTGAGTAATAACAGTATCGTATTCTTGATCTTAACCCGTGGGGAACTGCAATTTGTATAGATTAATGCACTTAGCTAACAAGGGAAGATCAAGCATATAAATCCATAATGATCTAGATTTCATTTCATTCTTTTACTCCAAACCAGAATAAATAAAGAAGAGATTGAAATGAATTTGGGAGTCTAATAAAGAAAAAAATAAGTAAAAGGAACCTTTTTATTTTATTTATTTAAAAATGTTCATATGTCATTGTAAACTGTTAGTATCAACCAAGTCACAGCTCCCATCCAGAACTTTGAATGGTTGTTTGGTGGTTGTTGCCAGTATTTTCAAACTTTTAGTATCTTAAACCTCTTCAGCAGAGTAATGAGCTTAATGTTGCATAGAATAAACACCCTCCCTTTGTTAAGCAACATAAAGACTGGTATTTGCAAATTTCTTGTAGGTTAGATCTAGCATGTATTTTCTTCTCATTATAGAAATGCAGAGAGGCAGTTACTAAAATCTTTGCTTTTAAAAATACTGCCAATGGAATGTAGAAATTCTATGTGGCATCAGTGTAGTTTCAGTTGGAAACTCCCATGCTTTGAAATTTTAGACTAGAGTGTATCTTTTGGTGCCTAGGTTAGAAATCTGAAACCCTCATTATTTCTGCATTTGTTAAAGTATGTCTTTTGTTCCACTTGCAGAGCAAGCAGTTGGCTTTGATAAAAGTTGATCTACATTCAGGGATCTGCTCTGATCTTGGCTTTCTACATAGTTCATCCCAGGGCACCCCAGAATGTTTGAGAGGATACTTTTAACTGATTTCTTTCTTTTTTCTCTCTTTCTCTTTAGCTTGGCTATTTTCATTTGCATACCTGAAACTTTCAAATTCAGCATTTGCTCTCTCTGTTTCTAGGACTGAAGAGGCTTTGTGACTTTTCTGTCACAAAAGCATTATATATATTTTGAAGGATTTTCGTGAATCAATGCCCTTGTTTCAAAATTTTAAATAAATTATTTTTGGAAATATGCATGCAGATATGTGCAGGTACGTAATTGCATGTGTGTTTCTGTGTATTATGAACAGAATTTTCTAGTGTTACTAGTGTTACAGTGACTTTCCCAGACTCATCTCTGGGCCACAGATAATTCATTCTGCTTTACAATATAGTGATCTAGATTTGACTCTGGTGTTTAAAGTGAGGGAAGGCTTCGGTAATGGCAAATTCTTTCTATCCTAAAACAGAAATATAGGGTACATTCTATATATTGTTATCCAAAATGTTCTTGTGAAGGTCAGAAATAAAAGTGATGCTTCTGTACACATATTTTTAAATATGTTCACTGATTCCTACAGTTAAGGGTATCTTGAAGACAGTTTATCTTAGGGTTCCATATGTAAATGTTCTTGTGACTAAAACATAATCATAAACATAAGTTAGTGATAATTTTGTAATTTCAAGCTGTTCTCTGAATCTCAATTTTTAATTTATTTAAATTCATGAATTTAAGTTAGTGATTCCAAATGGTGCCCTACACACATGCATATTGTACTTACATCAGACTTCTGAGTGATTAGGTATTCTAGGCAATTCACCAAAGCACCTGACTAAATGAGAGGGACTAGACTTTCTTCTCTTTGTCTCTCCAACTAACATTCCACATTCCCAATTTGTTTTTCGACATTTTCCACATTTTTTTCAGGTTTCTGCAAGTACCTCGAACCCAGTATGTGTCAAGCATAACTCTTCCCTTTTATTTTCTGAGACAAGTCTCATGAGGATGGCATGGATTCTTCTCAATGCAATAATAGTTGATTTCCCATGGAATTCTCCTGACAATGTATGCATTATTGTTTTAGTCTACTTGGCACCTCGTGAACACCTTTCATTGGTTTTGGCAACTGGGACCTACCTGAGTACAACTTACTGAGATCTGCATATAGAAATGGGACAGAGGTAGACATGGAAGTATGCTGCTCAGATAGTATGCTCAGAGGGGTATAGCTGTTCAATGGCCCCACTTTCTGCCAGTATGACTAGTACTAAGGCCATGCTTTCCTTGGTCTGTTCTTGAGTCAGTGACGAAAGACAGTGGAGGTACTAAAGCAGATCCATTCCGTGAAAAGTAGGGTTTCTCCAAGGCACAGATTTGTTTTGAATGCACTCACACCACCCAGCTGAAGTATTCTTAGAATTGTCTGCAATCTGAGTATCCTCCCACCACTATCCTCATTCCATCACTCTCTCTTACACAAAACTCAAATTTATATTATAGATTCCTTCCATACTTGCATCTCTAATCCTCTCTTATCTTCTGGTTCTTGAGGATCCCAGAAAAATACAGGTAGCAACTAAATGGTCCAAGAAAACAAATGGTAAGAAGACTTGGAATCGGTTTGCTCTCTACCATGCTAGGCAGAAGTACACCATCCCAAGTGGTAATTGAAGCATAGATAGTTTCAAACCAAGATGAACTGAAAATTTGCTAAGTATTTCCCTAGTTCAGACTTGGAAATATATCGTGGTAAATATAAATGCTTGAAATTGCAGCTAGCCGGGTGTGGTGGTGCACGCTTGTAATCCCAGTACTTTGGGAGGCGGAGACCGGAGGAT
>PVJS01037086.1:0-20115 GCA_004027185.1 Glis glis
GGCCAGCCTCAGCACTTTAGCAATGCCCTCAGGAACTTAGTGAGACCCTGTTTCAAAATAAAAAAAATAGGGGTGCCCCTGAGTTCAATCCCCAATAAAACACACACACACACACACACACACACACACACACACACACACACACAATTACTTATAGAATAGCCTCCCTTCATCCTTGTCTTTGGTTTCTGTGGTCTGAAAACATATAGTGGAAAATTCCAGAAATAAACAGTTCATAAATTCTTTAATTTGCACACTGATTTGAGTGGAGAGATGAAGTCTTGTGCCATCTGCTCCGATCCACTCAGGACCTGAATCATCCCATAGTCCAGCAGGTCCACGCTGTGTCCACTACCTTCCTGTTAGTGGCCATCTCAGCTGTCAGATCGACGGTTGTGGTATCACAGTGCTTGTGTTCAAATAACCCTGATTTTACTTAATAATGGCTCCAAAGCACATGACTAGAGATGGTGGCGATTTGGCTTTGCCAATGAGAAATCAATGAGAAATAGAGGATCAAAGTATCAGTTCACATCATCAAAGAAGAAAAAGACAAGTACAGTGCAGTGAGATACTTTGAGTGAGACCACATTCACATAACTTTAATCACAGTATATTTTTATAATTGCTTTGTTTTATTATCAGTTATTCTCAATCTTTTACTATGTCTGATTCATAAATTAAGCCTTATCATAGGTCTACATAGACATAGGGGAAAAATGTAGTTTCTATAGGCTTCAGTACTAACACAGCAGTTCCAGGCACCCTTTGGACGGTCTTGTAATATATCTTCACATATATTGTTGCTCTAAACATTGTTCCTGGTTAGGCTCTGTCATCAATACTAGAAAATAATTTCCAGGAAATTTTTCACATAGACCTCCAAATTGAGAAGTAGTCTTGAAATATGTTTATGGGAGAGAGTGAAAGGGAAGAGAAAGGCTATCATTAGTTTTCAGAAGGCTAGATTCTGTTTCTACTTACACATGATAGTGTCATGGGAGGTATTAGCACTGCACAAAGTGAGTGGCCATCTGGTCTATTATCTGTAGTCTTGCAGGAAGGGTAGCTCTTCAGTTAAAAAACAAACACACAACAAAAATGTGCAGCTCTGCTTATTTAAAGGAAGTAGAAAATCAGTGCTTCTCAGATCTGCGTATTTGTGGCCCAAATTTGTGGTCCTTCATTTCCAGCTGTCTGCCAGATGCCTCTCTCATAGTGTGTCACAGCATCGCAAATCCATCATGATCAGTGTCTTCCACTCCTTACCATCCGTTCTTCCTGCTGGATCCTCTGTTGCCATTAGTAACCATCTCTACCCCTCTCTCCATCTCAGAGCATCAGATTCATCTTCTCACTTAACCCCCTGCATCCAGACCATCACCAGTTCGGTTAGGTTGTTTTCTTAAAGCTCTCAGTTCGCTGGTCCTCCTCGGGCTGCACATGCCGAGCGCCTTCTTCCTCCCTATCCCACTTGACCCTCCTTCGCCTGTCTGCGCTCCGTACTTCCGCTAGCCCAGGCTTCTTGAGGTACAACTGATCGTGCCACATTTCTGCCATGAGCTTTTCTGTTAGGCTCTGCATCTTAGTAGATGAAGGTCCAAACTCCTCAGCCTTTAAAATGAAGTTCTTTGGAATAGAGCTGTAGCCTACCTTCTTCTGCTCGCTTTCCACGCCCTCTCGTGTTCTCCAGCCATACTGAGCCTTTGGCAATCCCCACCGACTCTTCATCTGTTTACTGTCGGGTGGTGTGCCCTGTGTCTGCAAGGCCGTTCTCACGCGTTCATCTCTGTAGATTTCTATTCATTTATTACTTTCCAGTGCACTCCTCAGTCTGTGACTCCAGGCCTTGTTAATAGGTAGTCTCTGTTCAGTCTCTGTTAATATGCAAGTCACTTGTGACACTGTTTTATGCTGGTTTTCTTGTCCAACTTGGCAGGACTGTGAATCTCGGGTCAGCTTTTGGAAATTTACTAGTCATAGCACCTAATAAAGAACAGGTCTATCAGGAGGAAAGCATTATCTATCAAAAACAAAGGATATATTTTATGTAGCTGTTTTCCAAACCTAATAGCATTAAAAGGAAAAAAATTCTGTCATAAATGGAAACTCAAGCTGTAGTCTAATAAGACCAGTAGGTACAGTATTGGGCTCTTAGGATGTGCTGTTCCAAGTGTTTTATTTACATTAACTGTTCACAGCATTCCCTAAAGTAATTAATATTGTCACCCCATTTGAAAGATGAAGAAACCAAGTCACGGAGGGTAAGTAACTGGTTCACAGTCACACCCGAGCTGGTAGATGCAACATTGAGATTCAAACCCACACAGGCTAGCTCTGAAAAAGGTACCTTTAATCACCCCACTATACCCCACTGTAAGATGTAGATAACTAGAACAGTCAATTCACTGGATGAAAGTAGCCCCTCCTTGTCTGCCAGGGATACATTCCAAGACCCTGGGGGAGTGTACCTTTCTGAAACTTCAGATCCTACCAAACCCTATTTATAATAGTTTTTCTTATATATAGCCCTATGATAAAGTTTTTTGAATTCTTTTTTGGTACTGGGGATTGAACCCAGGGGGCATTCTACCTCTGAGCTACACCCCCCAGCACATACACCCATATACACTATTTTGAAATAGGGTCTCACTTTTTTTTGTGTGTGGTACCGGGGATTGAACCCAGGGGCATTCTACCTCCGCGCTACACCCCCGGCCCTATTTTTTTATACTTTATTTTGAAACCGGGTCTCACAAAGTTACGGAGGGCCTCACTAAATAGAGAGAGAGAGAAAGAGAGAGAGAGAGAGAGAGAGAGAGAGAGCTGAGACTGGCCGCGAACCTGGATCCTCCAGTCTCCGCCTCCCAAAGTACTGGGATTACAAGCGTGCGCCACCACGCCCAGCTACTTTTTTTTTTAAACAGGGTCTTGCTAAGTTGCTGAGGCTGGTGGTCTTAAACCCATGATCCTCTTATCTCAGACTCCCAAGTACTTGGATTACAGATGTGAGCTACCATCTCAGTTTAAAGTGTTAATTTATAAATTAGGCATAGTAATAATTAACAATTACTACTAACGAAACAACAATTATAAAAATCAGCTATAGTGAAAATTATTAAAAACTTATGAATTATTTCTTGAATTTTCCATTTAATATTTTAGGAATGTAGACGACTGGGAGTAACTGAAAGTGTGAATAAGGAGGACCACTATGTATTTAAGTGTAATCTTTTTTTAAGAAGGGGCGACGAAGTTGGGCGTGGTGGCGCACACCTGTAATCCCAGTACTTGGGAGGCTGAGACAAGAGGATCGCAGGTTCAAGCCCAACCTCAGCAATTTAGCAAGGCCCTCACCAACTTGGTGAGAACCTTTTGTAAAATAAAAAATAAAATAGGGCTAGGGGTGTAGCTCAGAGATAGAATGCCCATGGGTTCCATCCCTAGTACTACACACACAAAAAAGAAGGGGAGATGAATTTGTAAAACCGCCTGTTGTTATGGATTTACCCTAAAAAGTAATACTTGGCCATATTAGTCCATCACCTTTTACCTTCTACATTTGTTGCATCATGCAAGGAATGCCTACATTTAGTGTTTTTATTCCACAGAGTTTTCAAATATTAACTACAGACACTTTAAAAAATATATTTAGAGCCGGGTGTGGTGGCACATGCTTGTAATCCCAGTACTTGGGAGGCTGAGACCTGAGGATCTGGGTTCATGGACAGCCTCAGCTACTTAGTGAGGCCCTCCGCAACTTAGTGAGACCTTGTTTCAAAATAAAGAATAAAGAATAAAGAATGGGGGTGTAGCCTGGAGGTAGAATGCCCCTGGGTTCAATCCCCAGTACTGCCCCCCAAGAAAATATATATGTATATATATTTACCTCTGGACATGGTGGTGCATGTCTTTAATCACAATATTTGCGTGGCTGAGACAGGAGGATTGCAGGTTTGAGGGCAGCCTCACAACTGAGCAAGACCCTGTTTCAAAATAATAAAATAAAATAAAAAGATCTGGGACTGTAAAATTCCCCTAGGTTCAATCCCTAGCAGCAGCAACAACAACAACCACACACACACACACACACACACACACACACACACCCTACCTATACTTAACAACTAACTTCTCTTTGGACATGGAAAATTTGCTCATTCAAAGTTTTTTGGCATAGCACTTGATTAACCAAAATTTTGTTTCACATATCAAGAATTTAAAATGACTCTGAAACTTTTTATCACCTTAGGTGCTTCTCCTTAATTCTGGTGGGCTCATAAAGCTGTCAGGACAATAATCTCCTTTTGATTATGTATGACTTTTCTTGCCTCCAAGATAGTCTTTTAAAAAGCAATTTAGCCTTTTACTGTAATTATATTCCAAATTTAAAAGTCTTGCCAGAATATCATTTTCCTCATTTTAACATGCTCTTTATGATGCTGAAATACTTTAAAGAAAAGTTCAGAGAGCAGTCATACTAAATACATCAATGTGTCTCTCAAATCTAAGAACAAATCAATTTCTCACAGAGCTCAGTTGATGCCATCTTACCCACAAACCTTAACAATAATTATTTTAATATGAATGGATACCAAGTCCATGGTCAGATTTTCCCTTGGTCCCCAAAATGTCCTTCACAATCTTTTGCCACGTCAGATTCTACCAGGCACCAGGCCCAGCCTCCTTAAGCCCTTAACACGCTTAGGAATTTGAACAGCATTTTTAATATGACACCAACTTGCTAAAGAAGCTGTGCCCACATTTCTATAAGCCACCTCATCCTTGGGTTTGTCTTATATCCTAGGGGTGTTAGATTGTTTCTTTATTGCTAAAATAGTCATCTGACCATAAGTGCATATGAGATAGCAGAGAAGAGAGAGATGGCTTTTTAAATGTGCTTTATAGTCAGGTGTGGTGGCACACATCCGTAATCCCAGTACTTGGGAGGCTGAGACAGGAGGATCTCAGGTTCAAGACCAGCTTTAGCAACTTAGTGAGACTCTCAGCAACAAAAGAAAAGAATTAAAAGGGCTAGGGGGTGTAGCTGGAGGTAGAATGCCTCTAGATCTAATCCCCAGTATAAATAAATAAATAAACAAGTAAGTAAGTAAGTAAATAAATAAAAAAGTAAATAAATAAATAAACAAGTAAGTAAGTAAATAAATAAATAAATAAGCAAGCAAGCAAGGTAGCTAGCTAGCTATTCAGGTGCTGCTAGCTTACACAAAGGCCTTCTTTAAGTGACACCTTGACATCCCTTCCTCATGGGTGTCTCACGGGGCACCTTGATCTGGTTCAGTATCATTTCATGGTAGTAATTTTACATTCATACAAGTGATGAAGTCATTGTCAGACTATTTGACTACCTGCCCCATGGGCTGCTTTTGCTATCCAGTATCCCCAGCTCCCAGCACAGTGTGCAGCCATTCACCTTCTACCCTGTCTCCCTAGCATCCACTCCACCCAGCAGCCAGAGTCATCATTAAAAGTTCAGTCTGGCTGGGCATGGTGGTGCACACCTGTAATCCCAGTACTGGGAGGCTGAAACAGGAGGGTTGCACTTTCGTGGACAGCCTCAGCAATGTAGTGAGACTCTCAACAACCTAGCAAGATCCTGTTACAAAACAAAAAAATAAATATAGGGCTTGGGGTATAGATTAGAGGTAGAATGTCCCTGGATCCAATCCCCAATATCACCCCCCCACACAAAAAAAATCAGTCTGATTGGGTCATTCCGGTTGCACATAAGAAGTCTGGCCTTACTGGGTCCCACTCTGCCTGGCTCCACCCCCTATCTTAAGCCCCACCCATCTTAAGCTCCACCCCCTTGCCTTAAGCTTCTTCCCTGGGTGCACCACTCCCTCAGCTCACTAGCTTTCTTGTTGCTTTCCTCCAACCTGTTGGCCTTTGCCTTTGCTTTTTCCCTTGCCTTGACCACCATCTACCCCCTTGTTCTCTCAGTGTCTGACTCAGTACTCTGTACCTCACTTCCCATGACTCTCCCTTGCAGTCCTTTCATCACCACCATGTTTGAAATGCTGCTCCTGTCCCCTCTACTAGAGTCACTTGTTAGCACATTACCTCCATTTACCCTTTCCAGTAATTCTATTTATTTGCTCATATTGTACCTCCTCTACTAATACACATGTTCCAAGAAAGTGGGGCTTTGTCTTGCTCATTTGTGTGTCCCCAGTGCCTGAAATAGTACTTAGCATCTGGATTCAATATGCTAGGTTCTACAGCTAGGTGCATAAGACCATAATCAATTTTCATAGAGAGGTACTTTAATGGAATAGGTTAGCCAGGCGTGGTGGCGCACGCTTGTTATCCCAGTACTTGGGAAGCTGAGACAGGAGGATTGCAGGTTCGCGGCCAGCCTCAGCTACTTAGTGAGGCCCTCCACAACTTAGTGAGACCCTGTTTCAAAATAAAGAAAAAAAAACATAGGGCTGGGGGTGTAGTTCAGAGGTAGAATGCCCCTGGGTTCAATCCCCAGTAATGGGTTGATGGTTGGACAAATGGATGTGTTGCCCCCACTTTTTTTTTTTTTGCTTATTAACAATCTGTGCATATTCTTTTCAATTCAATTCTTAACTGTGCTTTGACTAAAGAAAAATATCAGAATATCTCAGTCTCTATAGTTTAACCTACCTCACGGTTAAAGCTCAGCGCCCATGTGAAATTCTGTTGTAGTCGAACTTGCGTATTATTCCTGTTTGTGTGAATATTCCTGCCTCATTCCTACACCCAGCTTTCACATCCTACCTCCTCAGATGCCTCTGGCTCACAAGATTCACTTTCTCCTTCGAATTTCTGAAGCATAAAATATGCAGTACCTCTGTTCCTCATACGATAGTTAGTATAGACTCTCTCACCCAGAATAAGCATCATTAATGTGTAAGAATGATGACACAGGCTAATTCAGGTCAAGGTTGTGGCCTGCCTGCAGCTCATCCTTAACTGCCTGAGGCATGAATTTTTGGTATCTCAATCTTATCTTCTTAAATTGGGAGTCTTTAACTTGCGGTCCCAGCTGGGCTTTCAAACCCTGAAAACCCAATCATTGGTGGTAGGGAACCTGGGTTGGTCCAAAGATAAGCTAGTGCCTTTCCACTGAACTGTGCTTCACTGAGAGTCTGCACGGGTGACCCTGATGACCCTGATGCTTATCACCTAGCAATGGATGGATGGCCCTTGCTATTCCAAGTGGGAAAAAATGGACCAGTAAAAAGCTAAAGAAACAAAAGGGCTCTGGCCACCGAGAGTGAACCTTTTCATCTGGAAAATAAAAATAGTCCTAGAGGTTTCTCCAAGAATTCCAAGCATATGTCTTGGTATCTCATTATTCAGAAATGTATCTGTCCATCATGAGGCCATCCCAGCAACAAGGGTCCTGGAATACTTGATACTTACCCTTTCAAGTTAAGGAAAGAGAGAAAAGAGTTAGGGATGGCTTTGGGTAACTTAAAGTAATATTTGCTGCAAGGGTTTATGCCTTTTCCAGAAGAGAGGTCATTAGATTTTCAGAGATCTTTTAACTGAAATTTATAAATACCTGCTACCTAAAACATGTCATCAAGACAGGTAACTCCAGGAGTCTCTTCTTGTCCATGGGGGATACATTCCAAGATGTTCTGAGAATTCCAGAGACCTCAGATAATACTGAACCATGTATATATATAATGTTCATATATATTATGTATTTTCCAGTATGTAACATACCTATGATAAAGTTTAATGTGTAACTCAGGGGTAGTAAGAGATTATCAACAATAACTGCTAAGAAAATAGAATAATTATATCAAGGTACTATAATAAAAGTTACCTAAAGCTTATGAACTGTTTGTTTCTGGAATTTTCCACTTAATATTTTCAGACCACGTTTGACCTATAGGTAACTAAGCCATCTTAAAGTGAAGTCAAGTACTGTGTAATAAAATTCAGCAGACTTTTGGAGAGAAATTTATAGGGATCAATTTTTAGAGGATACTACCTATAGGTAACAGAGATTCTAATACTATAACATTAAAGGTAGGAATTTTTTTTTAGTAATGAAAACATGATGGATTGAACCCTTTGAATATAAAATTTTTTAAATATCTGAATTAATGAAATAATCATTTTGGAAGATAAGTCACTTAATTTTTTCAGCCTAGTTATTAAAACCATGACAAAAGAAGCTATAGATTTAAAAAATAAAATACATAAGACCATAATAATTAATAATTAATAATAATAATCATTATTATTTGCCTTCAGTCCTTCATCGTATGGGCCCCTATGCTGGGCGCTTGGAGAGGGGGGGAGCACTTTTTCAGATTTGTAGGCTTTAAAAATGACAAGTTTACCAGTTGAAGAGCACTTAATTAGACCAATCCATGAGCATTTTTCTTTGTTTTTCTGTACTGGAGATTGACCCCAGGGGCATTCTACCTCTGAGCTACACCCCCAGCCCTATTTTTTATTCTTTGTTTTGAAACAGGGTCTCACTAAGTTGCGGAGGCTCTCACTAAGTAGCTGAGGCTGGCCGCAAACCCGGATCCTCCTGTCTCAGCCTCCCAAGTACTGGGATTACAAGTGTGCGTCACCACGCCTGGCTATGAGCCTATTTGTGAAGGGGTAAGGCATTACTCCAGCAGAATTCTATCCCTTGTAAACCCTTTTACTGACCTGTAATGCACGTAAAGAGAAGTGTCTATAACGTAGGTAATAAATAGGGCCTGGTGAATTTTCAAAACCGAACACAGCCAGATGCCGGCCCCTATAATTCTTTCTCCTGTCCCCTCCCAACCCAGCTCTCTCTTCACTAAAGTGTAAGCACTCCCCCGAGCTTATCTGCCTGGATGTTTGCCTGTTTTCATAGTCTATATAAATCAGCTCTGATGGTGTGTCCTCTTGTGTTCAGCTTGTAACCGTGTCCTGGACTTTTCTTCCTGGGCCCTCCTCTTCTTAAAACATTTCCTTAGAACCACAGAGAACCAGCTTCCTTCCTTTTACATTTTCTCATATTTCCTGCAGCTTCTGGTTTTTCTAATTTAACAGCAATAATTTCAGAAACTGCTTTCCGTTGGGACAGGCTGACTTATCCAGCCCTGTACTGTCCAGTTGAAAAACTATAGCAGTCCTAAGAGCTGAGGCACAGAGGAGAAAAACCTACTGTTTTGTCTTTGTAAAAACTGTGCTTTATCCTCTCTCCATTCCTGACTCTGGGAGACTCCCAGTGACCCTACCTTCCGGTCATGCACATGCAGCAGTCTGCACCTCTTCCTGCTGAGCCCCTTCTCCTTTCTTGCCGAGCCCCGCCCCTTCCAGCTGAACCCCACCCCTTCCTGCAGAGCCCCGCCCCTTCCTGCAGAGCCGCGCCCACTGACCCTTCCCCTGGTTGCTTGTTGCACTGGGAAGCTGACCCTGGTCATTTTCACTCACCACTGCAGACCTCAGGTCTCATGACTGTTCATTCGCACTACCATGGGAATCAGAGCTTCCCCTCTGCCACTTCCTTTGTTTGTCCTGCGACAGGAAAAAGAGTCAGTCTTAACAGAGACCATGAAAGAATAAATACAGCTTTTCGAAATTTTTTATTTAAATAATTTTTTAAAAAGACTTTTTTTTTAGAGCAGTTTTGGGTTCGCAGCAAATTTGGGCAGAAGGTACAGAGGTGTCCCATCTATCTCTTATTTCCCCACCCATCCTCCTCCATTATCCACATGCCTCCCAGAGGGGCACATTTGCTACAGTTGATAAACCTACATTGACACATGACTGTCACTTAGAGTCCGTAGTTTACATCCGGGTTCACGCTTTATGTTGTATATTTTGTGAGTTTGGACAACTCCATAATGATGCACCCACCATTTTATCATCGTACAGTAGTTTCATTGCCCTAAAAATGTTCTGTGGTCTGCCTGTTCATCCCTCCCCTGCTTAACCCTTGGCAAACACTGATCTTTTTACTCTCCCTATAATTTTACCTTTTCCAGAACATCCAGTGAACTTTTTTACAGAATGCAAATGGTGAATCATTTAGCATAACTTTAATAAAGAATTAAGTGGGAGTGGTGGTGCAGTCTTCTAATCCCAGTATTTGGGAGGCTGAGACAGGAGGATTGTAGGTCTCATATTGAGACCCTGTTTCAAAATAAAAAGGGCTGAGGGTATAACTCAGAGGTAGAATGTCCTTAGGTTCAATCCCCAGTACTAAAAACATAAAAAATAAAAATAAAAGAAAACTAGTATGTAAATCATACTATTAAAAGGGAGGCTCAAGAGGCAACTGCAATTAGATTATATCAAGGTCAACCTTCATTTAGAAATAAAAGGAGAGTCACCTTTGTGATACAGTTTATCCTTCACCAAAGCAAAATCGGCATGCTGACACATAAAATTTTATCATCAGTGATTTATTCCTTCATAGTAGTGTTCTTTTGACCTTCTTACTACATTCAGATACTCCTGGGGTGGTCAGCATTTTCAGATAGTTTTCTCATTTGATGGAAGTGTTTCTCAGTATTTCAAACCTGTAAAAGCCACCTGCTATAAGTTGACACCCTTTAAATTCTGTGCATGTGATATGAATATTGGGCCTTGTTATCGACTGATTGTTTCATTGTGCCTTTTATTTGATTGTTTATAAGGAAACTGCTCTGTGATGCACAGCCTCTCATTTCCATCAACTACTCCCTCTGAGTTTTCTTGTACTGTGATCAGCTTTCAAAACCAGCTCACCTTAGTCACATCACAGAACAACTGGCATTTGAAGTGACGATGGAAACATAATTCTCCCCCCTTTCGTGTGTTTTCTGCTGCTTAAGAAAACTGCAATGAGGAGCTATCATGTTGGCACATTTGGCATTCTTGAGGAAAATGCGGCATCATTAAAAATGTGCTACTGCTTTAAATAGTGTCCAAAAAGATCATTGAATTCATGGACATCTAAATTAAATTCCAGAAATCACAGCTAAGGCAGTAAGAACTGGACCGAGTTCTCTTAGGCCAAGTAATTGAATTCCTCGGCCAATTGAACTATTATGTATCCCTGCTCCTTGTTATTATAGCAGTAAATTGTGCAGGCAGATGCGGTAATGGATGACGGGCGTGTAATTCACTCTTTTTCTTGGCTAGACACATTCCAGAATGCAGATCAGTTTCAACAGCTGTTTTCATGGGCATGTTTTCTGTTTGGAGCTTTAAGAGTGACCTTCAAGTAGTAACAGAGACAGCTGGAGAGGCACCTGAAGGTGTCCAGGGTTGTGGTTCACCAACCCCCTGGCCGCACCCTGGCAGCGTACACTTGGGCAGGGTTACTCCAGCCATGGTTCAGGATGGCTTGCAAAGTTGCGAAGCTCCTGGTTTAAAGAGAATACCGGCTTGATTTAATTTTTTTTCTTGGTTTTACTTGAATTTCCCACTTAAATTGGAGAACTAAACAGTATTGCACATATGAGTTGATTGAGTGAAGAAGAGGTCTCCTGCACAATTGACTGCCTGATGGCATGTGCCGGGTCATCAGGATTTTATTCACTAGTCGTACAACACTGAGATTCTGCAGAAGAATATGGGATTAGCACCTTGGGTAAAGTTTGAGCCAACTGAGCAGCTGTTGATTATTCATTTGAAGTGTAGCCTTAGGTAGTAGACTTCTGTGCAGAAATTTTTATGCAGGCAATCAAGCAATCTATTATTTCACCCCATTCATCTCTGAGCAGATGCAGGCTTCTACCATCTGATTGTGTCTCTTCCCCTTCTCAGCTGTTTCTTCATGGTCTTATGGAAATATGGAAATAACTGGTTAGGGTCTTTGTATTTACACATGATTAAATTATTGATTAATAAATCTCAATCTCTCTCTCTCTCTCTCTCTCATTTCTCAGTAGTACAGGGAATTGAACCCAGGGTCTTGCACATGCTAGGCAAGCGCTCTACCACTGAGCTACATCCCCAGACCTCACCCCCCTTTTTATTTTTTATTTTGAGACAGTGTCTCTCTAAGTTGCTTAGGCTGGTCTGGAACTTTTGATGCTCCTGCCTCAGCCTCCAGTGTAGCTGGGACGACAGGCGTGCACCACTGCACCCAGCTCTTCTCTTTATTGTTTGGCCAAATGCTTCAAACATGTTTGGGTGTGTTCATTCTTTACTCTTGCATCATATTTCATCAGAATTAGAAAAGTGTCCTTTTGGGGAGTTATACACATTTTAATAGAACCGTTATAAAAGTCCTTTATGGCCGGGCGTGGTGGCGCGTGCTTGTAGTCCCAGTACTTGGGGAGGCGGAGACCAGAGGATCTGGGTTCATGGCCAGCCTCAGCTACTTAGTGAGGCCCTCCGCAACTTTGTGAGACCCGGTTTCAAAATAAAGTACAAAAAATAGGGCCGGGGGTGTAGCTCGGAGGTAGAACGCCCCTGGGTTCAATCCCCGGTACCGCAACAAAAAAAGTCCTTTATGCTGTTTGCATCATAGGCCATCACAGTTAGGTGTTCTGAGGGAGGTCATACACATCTTTGTACAGCTTGTATAGAAAGTACTCGAGGTTTTGAGTTGATCAGAACATTCCCTGTAGTGTCATGTTTATCTGTTTATGAGTCTCTCTCTTTTTCCCTCTCAGCACAATGTCTTGTGGCTGTCCTGCCAGATATTGAACTTTAAAAGCCTTTCCGTTTTCTGGAGCTGTCCTCCTTTCTGTATTCTAGATCATGAATGGAATCATACTGTTCTCCTCCGCTGTATTTGAAACCTGATTTCCTCCATAACACCATATTCACATTACCATTTCAGAGATCCACATCCTGGCTGATACACACGCCCCAGATTCCTCTCACTTTTCCCAACAGTGATCTTCTCCCTGTTTGCCAGAATCAGCTCTGGGGTAATAATTCCCATTTGCTTTCTTTTCTCTGGGGACATTTTAAGTGACAACATGGCAGCTCTTAATCCTATTCCTCTGCTGCTGCTTCCCAGGTGGACCTGTAGCAGCTGTTCTGGTACACGGACCTCTCTACCATATCCAGGTCTTCTTGCTGTATTGATTTTATGATCTGATCAAGGGCATCTCTCTCTCCTGTCCTGCCAGGTGGTATGTGATAGACTTCTACTATCTCACACTTATCACACTTATCTTCCCATCTCCTTTATCTTCTTTCAGATTCTCTCAACCAGGATGTGAAACGGCAGGCACATGATTTCCACAAGGATTTCTCAATAGGCCTCTTTTAATTTTGCCCTAGACATGTCCTTCTTTTGCCATCCAATCTTGCTAATTTATTACTCACCATGAGTGCGTCAGCATATAGGTATCTAATGCCATAAATGTTGTTTCTGATCTTCTGAATCTTGCTGTGAGTTATCGGTTATCTTCTACCATCGTTCTCAGTACTGCGTATTTCACTCATTCTCAGAATATTGTTCCCTGGCAACTAGCATCGGTTATCAACTGGAAACATGTCAGAAATGCAAATTCTGGGGAATCTTCTGGAACCTACTGATTCAGAAGCTCTGGGGGTGGTGTCTGGTGACTGGTATTTTAATGATCTTTCCAGGTGATTCTGTTGCTTGATGAAACTTGAGAGCTACCATTGAACTATCTGATATTCTGCAAAACAAAGCAATTAGTGGAGTAGGGAGCTCCACTAAATAATTTCAGTAGGTGTCCCTGACCACGGGGTATTACAGATTTATTTAAGTCCATTTCTTCTTTCTCTCCTTTAAACTTTCAGTAGCAGTATTTGAACCAATTTCCACCTACACTCATGAAGTATCTACTACTGTGCAGGTGCTGCGTGGTTGTTTTGAGAAATAATTCCCTTAATAGGGTAATCTCAGTTTTGGTATTCCTCCCCCCTCCTTCTTTGATGGACTTTATTTTTTAGAGCAGTTTTAAGTTACAGAGAATTTATGTGTACATTGCAAAGATCCTCTAGCTCTTCTCAGCTCTCCCACCCCTGCAGTTTCCCCTGTTGTTATCACTTTGTCTAGTGTGATACATTTGAACCAATATTGATACATTATTATTAAGTGATGTTCATATTTTACATTGGAGTTCACTTTTATGTTGTACATTTCTGTGGGTTTTGACAAATGCTTGATGCCATGTATTCACCGTTATGAATCCTTTATGTTCCATCTACTCTTCCCTCCTTCCCTCCCTCCCTCCCTCCCCTTGAACCTCTGTCAACCCCTGATCTCTTGACTGTCCCTATAAGTTTGCCTTTTCCAGACAGTCGAATACTTGCAATCATGGTATCCTTTTTTTGCAGCTGTGTAAACTAAGAAGCGCCTGTGTGCAAATTAAAAAAAAAATAGTTTTGCAGACCTACTGAGCTAGAATTCCTACACCTGCTGGCTTCAAGTTGTGTGTGTCTTTCCTCAACACCATCTTCCCTCCCAAATGACCAGAATTCCATGCTGTTGTTTTTCCTTTCCTGAAATGTGTTTCACTAATTGTGATAGTTATTCCTATTTGTTCTTACAGTGAAGACAAGGTGGTAGAAGTAGCGGAGGAGGAGGAAGTGACTGATGTTGAGGAGGAAGAGGCCGACGATGACGAGGACGTGGAGGATGGTGATGAGGGAGAGGAGGAGGCCGAGGAGCCCTATGAAGAGGCGACAGAGAGGACCACCAGCATTGCCACCACCACCACCACCACCACGGAGTCCGTGGAAGAGGTGGTGCGAGGTAAACCACTGCTTGCCTAGATGTTTGATTTTTAATTTGGGGGGATAAAACAGTGTATCATACCAGAGTTTTAAATTTCAGTCTACCCTGCTACCATTGCCTTCCCCAACCAAAAGCTAGTTGAATTTTTTTTATTTAACAAGCAGTCCAACAATTAATTTCAAATAACAAAAATTCCCCATTCTACAATCTATTCTGTGCCTTGTGTGTGCTGCTGAGGAAATCCCAGATTGTTGTAGAAGACTCCACGCACCCATGGGTCATCTCATTAGATACACGCTGAGTTACAGGACCTCCTTGGTATTGCCCTGGCAGTGGGTATTTATTGACTGACATTATCTGTTGCCTCTTTCACCACTGAGACTACGAGCTCCTTGAGCGGAAGGACTGGACTGCAGAGTGCGGGGCTTAGAGAAAGTTTTTGGGAAATTTTAGTCGCATGAGTAGTTGTGAGATTTTACTAAAAAAGGAGATTTGGCCAAGTGTCAACATTATTTAGTGCTGCAAAATTTAATGTGGAAGATTCGTGTTGTGTTTAAACTGTTGATGGGGGAGTTTGACAGTGGCTTCTTTCAAAAGTAGATGCAGTGCTAATATTTTAGACTTTCTGTTAAGTGAATGTTCTATTTAGAATATCGTGAACCAAATGAACTAAAAGACTTCCTTTTTGTTTCCATGAGATAAAAGCAAGTGTTCAATTTACATTAAATAACCAAATGTTATAGCAGCTAGTAACAACTAGTTGCTTAAAAGGTACATAGTTTTGTTTTTGTTTTGTTTTGCAGATAGTCAAAGATACTTCTAGAACTAGATGGAAAGAACCTGGATTGATTGAATTTTAGTGTATTACAAATACTTCTAAAGTTCATTCACAAATATTACAACCTTGTCAGGCTTCCTCTCACTTTTTATTAAGGTGTAATTATTTCAGCTTTATTGTTATATTGGAGTTTAAAATGGCTACTTTCTCTGCCTAAGTACATTCTTAATTATTACTGTTAGTATTGCCTTCCCTTTATTGCATTTTTTATACTTTTATTGGTGCATTATAGTCTCACATCATAATGTAGTTCATAGTGGTAGTGATATACATGCGTACAGCATTTGGTGGCATGTTTTAAGCAATTTCTATATCATAAGATTAACTCATTTTAAGTATATAATTCAGTGGCTTTAGTAAACTTACCAAACTGTTTAACTACCACTATAATCAAATCGTAGAACATTTCATCACCCCAATAAGACCCTTTAGATCCACTCACAGTTGATTCCTATACTCATTCCTAACCCTAAGCTAAAGCTAATTTTCTTTCTGTCTCCATAGACTTGCCCTTTTCCAAACATTTAATATAAGTGGGATCACACAATACATGATCCTTTGTGTCTGGCTTCGTTCACTTAACACAGTATTTTCAAGGCACTGCATTTCTTTACCTCGTAGCTTTTATAACAGATTATTCTAAACTGAACACTCAGGGTTAGCTCAAAATCCAACGGAGGTATCATATGAGCATTAAGAAAAGAACGTATAGCTCTAGGTTGAATGTTTCACTTTATCACTCTCTCCTAAACAAAGGTTTCACATTCATTTTGGCACTTAAATGGATGTGCAAGTAAATGCACATTTCATTTGAACCACACTACTCTTCAGATACCCAAGACATCTTCTTCCAAGGTGTTTTTTAAATGCCTTTTGAGGCCAACAGTGGCAGATGTGGTCAGATGAACTTGTTAGCTCCTGTTTCTTCAGCTAGTAAAGTTAGATTTTTCAGGGCTTCCCTTCTTGAAACCCAGGCAGCATGTGACTACAAATTACAGTAGCTAGTATCCAGCAGTGAGACTGAAATTCTTGTGATCTCCATCAAGAGAGCTGTTTATATAATGATTAAAGTGTATTTATTCAGCATTAGTGTTTGAGCACCTGTTTGATATGCCATTTTGCTCAGCCGAGTGGAACATATGATGAGCACACAGAGTATTCGACCATGATGGATGTTAAAATGTAGAAGTAAATCAAAGCCAAAGAAATACAAAGTCAATCTGTTTTTATAAAATATATGACCATAGCCAGGCATATAATAATCCCAGTACTTAAGAGGCTGAGACAGGAGGGTGTAAGGTTCAAAGCCAGCCTCAGCAACTTAGCTCCTTTCAAAAACTTAGTGAGACCCTGTTTCAAAATAAAAAATAAAATAGGGCTGGGGGTGTAGCTTGGAAGTAGAATGTCCCTGGGTTCAATCCCCAGTTCAAAGAGTAAGAGAAAACTACCAGGTTGGTCAAAGAAGGCTCCCTGGAGGAGACAACATTGGAACCAAGACTGGAAGGGTCAGCTGGCGGTGTGTCTGCTGGTGGATTTTGTTTATAGCACATTAGAGTCCATAGGAAATAATAAAACAAGTATGGTGCTGTGGGAAGAAACATTACATGTTTGGGAGACAGGATTGGTCCAATTTCAGCTGGAGCAGATGTCCTATGTAAGAGAGTTTGAGGAAATTAGGTTAGGACCAAAATGCGGAGACCTTCAATGCCACGCTGGCAAGTGTGGGTATTAACTGAGAGAAATAAATCGACCAAGAACTAATTCAGCATGTTCCATGTGCTGCCGATTGTCCTAGGAGAAAACAGAGAGGTTTTGATTTGGTGTTACTGCTGTTGAGGTGACGGGTAGACAAGGAGGGATATAATTTATGCAGAACGGGAAGAGGATACCATGTGAACTTAGGCCCATATTCCAGACTGAGGCAGAGCTCTCTTGAGGTAGTGTGGTCTTATTATCTCCTGAATTAGTCCAGTCTTTTGATTTTCAGTTTTACATGTTGCATTGTTAAGATATTAAAGTAGATCATAGAGGGATGTATATGTTATAGTATTTTCTACAGAAAGACAAAGGCAGTTGGAAGCATTTAAAAAAATCCCTGGGCTAGTGAAACAAAAACAAATACCTTATTGACATTGGTAGTTTGATAGGGACATAATGCTGAGTGAAATAAGCCAGACACAGAAAGCCAAGTATCACATGCTTTCTCATATATATAGAAAGAAAGGAGAGAGAGAAGAAAGAAAGGAAGGAAGGAAGGAAGGAAGGAAGGAAGGAAGGAAGGAAGGAAAGGAAGGAAGGAAGGAAGGAAGGAAAGAAAGAAAGAAAGAAAGAAAGAAAGAAAGAAAGAAGAAAGAAAGAAAGAAAGAAAGAAAGAAAGAAAGAAAGAAAAGAAAAAGAGGGAAGGAAGGAAGGAAGGAAGGAAGGAGATCAAGAAAGAAAGAAAAGAAAGAAAGAAAGAAAGAAAGAAAGAAAGAAAGAAAGAAAGAAGAAAGAAAAAAAGAAAGGAAGGAAGGAGAGAGAGAGAGAGAGAGAGAGAGAAAGAAAGAGAGAGAGAGAGAGAGAGAGAGAAAGAAAGAAAGAAAGAAAGAAAGAAAAAGAAAGAAAGAAAGAAAGAAAGAAACTGAAAATTGAGGAGGCACTTTTAAGGATGGGTACCAGGGTGAGAGGCAGAGAAGGGATGGCAAGAGAGGGCAGAAGGGAAGGTGGACATGATGAAGGTATGATAGATGGACACATATAAATGTCACAGTAGAGCTAGGCATGGTGGTACACGCTTGTAATCCTAATACTTGGGAGGCTGAGACCAGGGGATCCGGGTTAGCGGCCAGCCTCAGGTACTTAGTGAGGCCCTCTGCAACTTAGACCCTGTTTCAAAATAAAGAATAAAAAAATAGGGCTGGGGATATAGCCTGAAGGTAGAATGCCCTGGTCCAATCCCCAGTACCACTAAAAATAAATAAATATATAAACACACAAATAAATAAATAAATAAATAAATGTATGTCACAATAGGACCCATTAATTTGTAACAATTGATATGTGTTAATAATTATACAAATAAAATAGACAAAAAGACTAAAAAACTAACCTTTAAAGATAACTAGTTAATAATGTTGATGGCAAGAACAGCAGTCAAGGCGACCTTCTCAAAGCAAGTCTCTGGTCATTTAAAGGCACCAACTGTTCATGCCAGACATAGAAGAACCTTTCATGGGAATCCATCCATTCCATCTAAGACTCCTGAAGAGGGTAAAAGCTAGGAATGAGGCATACCTTTCTGGGAGAAGGGGCCTCACAGAAACATCTTACAGTGGATTATGTCCATGTGAGAGAGTTTTTTGTATTCCCAGCCAATCCCAATAAAGACAGAAGTTTTAGATGGTAACATTAGAGAGGGACCTTTCACTCGTCTTTGTTTCTATAGAAGGTGAGTCGTGGTTCTTCCCTTAATTAGAGCAATGGCAACGCCTTAGGTGACTGCTCATTTTGTAAGCCTCTTACAGCAAGCAGCCTGCTCCTGAAGGCTGAAAATAAACACACTGACTTGCAAAGAAGAGGCAATGAAAGGAGGCATACAATCTCATTTTCTATGTTAATGTTTCAGCCCTTGATAGAAAATGTGATTTACAACCCTAAGAAAATGGTTTCATCATCACCAGCCTATTACTACTAATACCAGTCCTTAATGTGCTGCATAAAATCTGTGATCTTGTAACCTATTAAAATTTGAGGGAAATCGACAGAGGAAATAAAAGTGGAAGATATTTTCAGCGTGGTCATAAAATTTCCAACCATATTGTGTTAGAATCAGTAATACTGAAGTGTGAGATGTCTGTTCTGTGTTTCTTTCAGAAAAAGAAGGTATTGTGTGAAAGTACGCACATTATTGCAATGTCCATTTGGCTTTCAGGTTTATTGTTGTCTTTGGTTATTAAGAAAAGGTTGGATATTGATCTAGTGGAATAAGCCATCACTAATTCAAGTAAAACAATAGTATAGATAGATGCTCCTAATTTTCTGTGTTTTGAGAATGGATTACACTTCATCAATGTCAGGGTAACTTCTTTTTGAACCATGAATTCTCAACTCCAGTTAAATATGGGTGTTGAAGTAAATGAAATCATCTTTGTCATTTTTAATCTAGCCAATTTTGCCTGTCCAGAGAAACTCTTGTTTTTCACCTTTATATTCATTCATTCAGCCAATACTTTGTGCCCTTGCTGATGGCTAGGTGCCCTGCTTGTATGGAAGGTGTGGTGGGGTCAGAACAGACATGGTTTTTCCTGTTGAGAGATGGTGGTAGGTCCAAGCTGGAATTCTTAACCACAGATATGTTTTCAGGATCCCCAGTCTCCTTGCTCTTTAAGGCAGGAATTCTGTCTTTTAATCCTTGTAACTATGCTGCGTGGTAAAAGTTTACATCCTTTTTAAGGCCTAGAGAAACTTTAAAAAATTGCCCACAGTTCTGTGACCAATAAGTGATGAAATCAGTATTTGGACCCCAGTGAGCCGGGATATTTCTGCTATGCTAATGCCTCGGTTAAACTTTTAATTTACATATATAGATGTGTACACACACACACACACACACACACACACACACTATTTAGTTTAACCTGTGCGC
>PVJS01037087.1:0-20114 GCA_004027185.1 Glis glis
AAAAAAAAAAATGGCTGGGGGTATAGCTTGGAGGTAGAATGCCCCTGGGTTCAATCCCCAGTAAAGTAAATAATAAATAAATTATATTAAGGTCTAGGATATTCTTCAAGGCCAAGGTCATTTAAAGGTGAAGGTTTATTTGAAGCTTAAGTCTATCTAGGCCTGTAATCCCAGTACTTGGGAGGCTAAGACAGGAGGATCATAGGTTGGAGGCCTCAGAAATTTAGTGAGACCCTCAGAAACTTATCAAGATACTATTTCTTTTTTTTTTTTTTCAGTACGGGGGTTGAATTCAGGGGCATTCTACCTCTGGGCTACACCTCCAACCCTATTTTTTATTCTTTATTTTGAAACAGGGTCTCACTAAGTTGCAGAGGGCCTCACTAAATAGCTGAGGCTGGCCACGAACCCAGATCCTCCGGTCTCAGCCTCTCAAGTATTGGGATTACAAGCGTGTGCCACCATGCCCGACTGCAAGATACTATTTCAAAATTAAAAACAAGGGGGGGGGCAGGGAGTGTAGCTCAGAAGTAGAAGGCCCCTGAGTTCAATCCCTAGTATCAAAACAAGAGGGGGGGGAGAGAGAGAAAGTCTATCTAAACCAAGCACTCCGTCATTCATTCAGTAAGTACTAGTTAAGCACTTGCATGTGCCCAGGTGGGGCGTAGGCATCCTTCCCAGCTCCGGGGGAAGAGGATGAGTGGACCAAGCCATGTCCTGTGCCCTGTGGGGTCACCAGTGTTCAGCAGAAGGAATTCAGCAATAAGCATGTGAGCACCAAAGAAACTAAAGAGAGTCAATAATATGTAATGCCAAAGAAAACTATTGACAGTTGACTTGCCTGAGGTCACAGCTAGAAAGGGGCAGAGCTTGGACTCCCAACCCAGTGTGCCTGACTCTAGTCACTATAATTATATATATGCATATAAGCAGTAAGCTGAAGTATATGCCCTAAAGATCAATAATATTGTCTCTAGGTGTTAGAATTATGTTTTCTTCTTTGCATAGCTATATGACTTTTTCCTCCACAGTGAACATATTGCTCATGGAAAAGTCATGAATAAAAATTTTCAAAATGGATTAAAGTACTGTGGTTCAAAAAATAAATACAAGCCAGGTATGGTGGTACATGTCTATAATCCCAGTACTTGGGAGGCTGAGACAGGAGGATCGCAGGTTTAGAGGCTACCCTCAGCAACTTAGCAAGATCCTATTTCAAAATTAAAAAAAAAATAAGGGCTGGAGGTGAGCTTGGAGGTAGAATGTCCCTGGGTTTAATCCCCAATACCAAAAAGGAAAAGAAAGAAAAAAGAAAAGAAAAGAAAAAGTAAATATAAAACTCATTTTAAAAAACATAAAGAACACAAAAATAAGAGAGACCACGGATCTAGCACAGATCCTTCAGCTTAACCATTTCCAAATGTGCTTCTTAACACACACATAAAAATCAATAATATAACAATGAGCACAAAGGAAAATAAAATTTCTACTTTATGGCTAGTATCAAGACAACTAATTATTGGATATCATTTTATGTTATTTATTTGTTTGTTTGTTTTGTGGTACTGGGGATTGAACCCAAGGGCATTCCACCTCTGAACTACACCCCCATTCTTATTTTATTTTTAGATCATCTTACTAAGTTGCTGAGGCTGGCCTTGAATCTGTGACCCTCCAGTCTCAGCCTCCCAAGTACTGGTGCAGTGTTATTTATTAACATTTATCTAATTCATACTTCAACTGTGTATTCTCTAATATCCTTCTTCACCAGTGCCATTTAGAGATGCACACCACACAGCATTGCTCTTGCTTGGGTAGCTGTCGTGCAAGCCACTTGTGAATTTTAGGCCTGATCACATGAAATGTTCACACGAATGACCCCTGACACTCCCACTCTGTAGCTGAGGGAATCATGCCTCAGAGAGGCTCTAAAGCTTAGCACGAGCCAGGTGGGCTTGGCTTCATGGTGTGGTCTTTATCTGCTCTGCCACCTGCGCCCTTTCTCCAAGAGACATGTAGCACCGCAGAGGCAGAAACTAAAAGGAAAAAAATTGTAATTGGACAATACTACTAATCTAGATCAGTACTTTGCTTAGCACAACCATTTTATCTTCAAATTTAGAAAGTTTGCCTTCTATTTTATTTGAGGGGGTAGGTACTGGGGATTGAATCCAGGGACATTCTACCCCCAAGCTTGGGTGTTCCCTAGCCCTTTTTATTTTGAAACAGGGTCTCACTAAGTAGCTGAGGGTCTTACTAAATTGCTGAGGCCAGCCTCAATTCTGCGATCCTCCTATCTCAGCCTCCCAAGTGCTGGGATTACAGGCATGCACCACCATGCCCTGTTTAGAAAGCATGCCTTCTCCATAGCCAAAGCTGTATTTCTATAGCATCCAGGTCTTTTAAAAGTCCCTTTATCCAAGCACCTTATGCAGTAGGTAGGGTAGGTGTCATGAGTTTTCAAGAAGGTGGGGAAATGGCAGCACCGACAGTGGCCAGTGGTGCATTTCCTTTTATTGTGGTTCAGCGCGCGCGTATCCAGTGTGTCCTCTCTGAAGCATCACATTGGGCAGAGGAGACACCAAAACACCACACAGAATAAAGGTGATCAATCTTGACCTTATGAAACTGATTCTCCACCTGAAAAGACAGAGAAATGAAAGAGATATATCACAATGATGCTGCAAAAGAAAAGTAGACCAAAGGTGTGTGAGGAGGCGGTAGCCATACTCTCCATCCAAATGGTGAGTGAGTAGCTTGCTCAAATCTTAATTTCCAAAAGTCCAGCCCAGGGCTGTTAAAGAAACCACTCGGCACAAGCAGACCTGCTCCCCAGCCTCAGACACTCTCCCTCCTCGAGCAGAGACCTCTCGTGCTGAGAACGGATAGTTGAGACCAAGGCTCCTCCCAAGAGAAGTCATGCAGCGCTGGGTCCAGCTCAGCAGCCAGATGGAGGCGTTATTTGGTTTCAAACTGACCCCTCATACTGTACAATCAAGTTTCATTAATCCCATGACTTATGAGTGAAGAGATGAATCCCAATGCACACTCGAATCTCCCACTCTCCCCATCTCCCCAAACTCCAGAGCCATGTGAATCCTTGCCTTCCCTCCCAGGTTTCTGAGTCGCCACATTCTCTGTTGTCACTCCATCCTCCTTTGGCCTGAGCCTGAACCACTGTGATTGGTCCAATGTGTTTTGTCTCCATTTAGGGCCCTATCAGTGAGCAGAATTTCGAAGCATATGTAAATACACTCACAGACATGTACAGCAATCTGGAACGGGACTATTCCCCGGAATGCAAAGCTCTACTGGAAAGTATCAAACAGGCAGTGAAGGGTATCCATGTGTAGGAGCCCAGCACTGTCGGCAACAGACCACCAGCAGCAGTGACTCCAGATGGACCTGTGAGGGATCGCGCACTGCTGAGGCACGAGGTTGCCGTTCTGCATCTACAACTGCAACGTTGCACTAATTTCCCCCCGCCCCAGCTGACATTAAAAGGAAAGAAAAACTATGATAGACTCTTTGGATTAAAAGCAATGCAGTTGATTATTAGATCTTATTTATTTTCATATGTTTTCCTTTTATTTCTCCATTGCACTCTTTCTTTTGTAAGTATATGTAAAATAAATGTGACATTTTTATATTTTATTTATTACTAATCAAAGAGTTTTTTATCTTTTAACTGCATTTTGAAGTCTGCCATATTTTTACAAGTGTGTTTATTAATTTATTTTCTAATAGGATTTAAATAGAAATGCTATTCTCAAATCACCTATCTTGCTGGGTTTAAATGAGAAAACAAAAAAAGTGTGAAGGAAATCCTTGTCTAAGCACTGCACTATGACCGAGTTTGATTTTTATTGCACACTTCTGCCCCCACCCCTACACCCCTGCCTTTCCACCGGATTTTTGTATTTATAAATGAGTTTGCAGTAAGGTGAGCTGCGTGGAAGGAATAAGATGGCTAATGGCGCCCACTAGTGGCCAATCCGCACTCACAGCCGCACAGGATGCTGGAGAAGCGCCTGCTCAGAACTTGTTAGCAATAATTAAATAGAGCAATCGGCAAAGTATTCCACTTAGCTGTATGGTTTTAGTTCATATGAATTATTTATTTGAAAGGTTTAAAAACTTAAGCTTTTTAGTAATGCAGATTTGTCTGTTTGTTTTTCAAGTCATATCAGAGAGCTGGCAACTCTTATCCCAAAACGAGAAATGAGACTTGATGTGACCAGGCAGGCTTTCCTGCCATATGTTGGTACAATATACGAGTGACAATATTGGTGTAGATTTGTTATTAGCAAATACAAACACATCCAAATGGGAAATTTTATAGATACCATACCCCCTGAAATAGCATTTATCTTACTGGGTTGACTGGAAAGGAATGGGAAATTTAAGACGTGAAAAGAACGTTACTCCAATCCGAGTGATTGCTTTGACACTAGCAACACTGGTGTCATCATCCTGAGGAAGTAAGCTTCGATGTGATGAACAGCTTTCCTTGAGTACAAAGTGCACGCACAGGCGCACTGGCACACCACACGCTCAGACACCCATCCATCCACACATCGAATCGAGCCCACCAAGTTGAATTTCTGAATGGATCAGAGTTTAGTAGTTGCTATAGTAAAGGCAATGTCTATTTCAGGGATTGTAAAGTAGTGAAG
This sequence comes from Glis glis, assembly GCA_004027185.1. NCBI lineage: Eukaryota > Metazoa > Chordata > Mammalia > Rodentia > Gliridae > Glis > Glis glis. The sequence goes on from PVJS01037087.1 coordinate 4,677, forward strand.
CATTGTTTGAAAAGTTTTTTTATATTTATTTTTTTTAAGGAAAAGGTATAGACAACCAGCTGAACTGCCTTTCTGGTGTGCACACACATTTCATGTGCAGACGTGCCTCGGTGTAAATGCACACATGAACTTAGTGTGGGCTTAACTTTCTGTGATATAACAAAAGTGTTTATTTTTTATTAGCCTCATGGATATTTAGATTGAATGTGATGGCATTCACAGGCTTGATATATTCCACTCTTGTTACTATTACCTGCACAAATACAGGAAAGTATACTCGAAGGTGATTCCTCTCCCACAAACCCGTGGTCATTGTTATGCATTGAGCTGGGCTTATCTTTGGTTTGGGGTTCATTTGAACTCTTGAATCTTAGTTTAGTGAAAATGAGATGTCTGTTCTTAGGTAGGAACGGTGTTTATTTACAAATCAACTTTAAAACAAAAGCTACCATATGTGCTGTCTATTATAAATGGGACACCAAACAAAATTTTCTATTAAAGTTATGTACTTGCAAACTTTTGCTATACAGTACTTCATAGATGCATACACACGAGTTCACTTATTACAAAGAAAAAAGTTTAATTTGCTAAATATTTTAACGAGTTTGTTATATATTTTATTTAATTTAAAAAGAAACCTCTTATGACCTATTATTTATTACTATGATTTCCTGAGACTTCAGGTTAATTTATTTGTGTTCACGTAGTTGGAGCAGGATGTTTTGTGGAGTACGTTGATATTTATTTGATCCTTTGTACTTGATGTGTTTTGTAATGTGCACTGATTTTCTTTTCAACTCTGTTAATGATTGATGCTGTAAATTGGGTCTTTTGTAAACAGCAAAAAAAGGCAAATGACGTATGCATTTTTTTTAATTTGATGTAGTTTGTTTGTATACTGTTTCTCCAAACAATTAATATTTCTTACATCAAAGCAACAAAATTGTGTTCAGTGCTGTACATTTGGTGTATGGTAGGAAAATAAAAATTGATAATGAGTTTTGCTGTTATCTTTCTCAGGCTACTACATAGACCTATGTAGCCATCCCCCCAGGGACAGAGCACTCAAGCCTGCAAGCCATTGGGATGTGTTTCCCTTCTGACAACTGGTCTGCTTGCCTTATTTTTTTCATCCCAAGTGGAGAGAACCTTTCAACAACAGACAACTTGCCACCACCTTGGTGTGACATGTTCAAAATGGGGGTGTCTTTCACACAAAGCTCACCTTTGCTAACATTAGTAGGAAACTCACCAGATCTGGTGAGCAAGATACAGGCCCCACCCTGTAGGTGCTGAGTCTGTCTGTATTCCTATAAGCTGGTTGACTCTTAAAGTCAGAATCAATCCTCTCTCTCTCTATCTCTATCTCCATCTCTATCTCTATCTCTTTTTCTTGTGCTGTGGATTGATTGAACCCAGGGGCAGTCTACCTCCAATCTATACCCCAGCCCTTTATTTTATTTTGAAACAGAATCTTGCTAAGTTGCTGAGGTTGACCTCAAACCTTCAATCCTCCTCTCCTATCAGCCTCCCAAGGACTGGGACACAAGAATGCACTCTCATGCCCAGTTCATAATTCTTGACATTTATTTTGCTTGTGTGTTTTTTCTAACCTGATGTCAAATAGCCTAATTTTCCAATTTTCTCCCAGATTCACACATCTCTGGGACTGGTTGTCACTTATGTATACAATATGCTAAAATTCACGTCATCTGTGTAATGACATCAGATCGACTGAAGGGGAGTCTGTGTCCCCAGAGGAAAGCAGGCAGGGCTGTACTTGGCCGACCTGCATCTAACAGGTGGGCATGCAACTATTCATGTGCAGCCTAGCTTCCTTGCAGTCAGTCACCAAGTGTCCTGTCCAAGATGTGCAGGGATACATGTATGGAAGCAGATCACAAGGTGTGGGTCTTCTGAGCTTCCTCCCTGCTCCCCTTTGTCACGTGTGGTTCTGCACCTTACCCTGCCTGGGATTTCCCGTCAGTGGGACTGCTCGCCACTCATCATAGGAGGAGTACCAGCACTACTAGAAACAGAGAGGAGCGATGGGTCCGATTCATCCATTCATCCACAGAGTTTAGTTAGAACCGCACTGATGGCGGGCCACATCCGGACCTGTGGGCAAGTTCAGTCTGGTGGGGACAGGGAGATAGTGGCCGGTGTTGGGATCGGGGCATGCACGGGCTCCTATGGAAACAGCACTAGGGTTACCTAACAAACTTTGATTTCCCAAGAAAAGTACTCTTCCAGATTAATAGGGAAACTTTGAGAAAGGCATTTAAGACAGCAGAGGCCGCATGTGCAAAGCACAGTGATCAGACAAGTCATCAAGAAGCTGAACGTGCTAGGATTCGCGTTTCATCAGAGACACTTTGTTCCCACAATTCAAATAATTAACATGTCTTACATCAAGGAAATAAAACTGTGTTCAGTGTTATACATTTGTGGTATAGTAAGAAATAAAAATCCACAGCAAAGTTTTCCTAATCATTTTCATTTTCCTGATCATCCCCATCCCATGAAGAGCTCTGGGGTCTTTAGACATAGGACCGAGAAGCTTCTACCAGGATCCAAGTCCTGAAAGAAAAGAAACAGTGAATGAGTTTTTATTTGCCCAATTAGAAAAAGTTTTAATTAACTTGTTCTGATGTATATTTTATTGCTATTCATAAAAATTAATGTTTTATATGTCTCTTTCTACATATTACATACTTTTTTGTACTAAGGATTGAATTCAGGGACATTCTTCCTCCAAGCTACACTCCCTGTCATTTTTATTTTTATTTTGAAATAGGGTCTCACTAAGATGTTAAAGCTGGCCTCAAACCTGCAATCCTCCTTTCTCAGACTCCCAAGTACTAGGATTATAGGCATGTGCCACTGTGCCAGCTACATTGCTTTTATTGTGGTCTGGGAGCAGTACCTTGTACTTCCTCTCATTAGTCAGCAAATGATTATAAAGTAAGCAGATGTCAGACGCAAGCAATGATGCTTGGTATACTACATCTCAAGAAATTCTCAGACCTATGACATCCATATCACTACATCTGACTAACAGATGAGGAAACTGTTCAGAAAAGTCAGCAACTTGTCCAAGACAATAAACCAGGGGAAACACAGCCAGGATAGGACCTCAGATGTATGGTTAAATAGCACACCACAGCCTCTTTGCGCTGCTTTTAAGGAAAGTGTCCTATTGTGTGTAGCTGTGCCATAATCGGGGTGACAGCAGGGCTCACTGACCTGCATTTTCAGAAATCAGCGAGCCCAGCGTAGCCTTCCGGATCTAACTGCTCCAACCCATGAGACCTGTCTATGCCCCTGCCAGATGTTGTCTCATCCGAAGAAAATAAAATAAAAATTAGGTAAGATTAAGATATATGCTAACAGTCAGACATGTGGTGCACACCTGTAATCCCAGTATGTGGGAGGCTGAAACAGGAGGATCAGAGGTTCAAGGCCAGCCTCAGCAATTAGTGAGACCCTGTTTTAATATATATATTTTTAAAAAGGCTGGGAGTGTAGCTAAAAGGTAAAATGCCCCTGGATTCAACCCCTAGTACCAAAAAAAAAAAAAGATATAGGCTAAAACCCTGACACGTCCCTGTTGGCATATGCCTATCAACTCTTACTAAGCACCTCCCTAAATTCCCTCTCATAAGCTTCAGAGCCACATTGCAAGGGAAACCCTAATATCAGTGCTATGCTGATAGGAAACTGGGGCTTAGAATAAAGAATTTGCCCGATGCCCCAGAGATGGGTACCAGGGTCAGGATTCGGTTCAGTCCTGGCCCGGGATGAGCTCCTGTCCTGCACACCACCAGTCCTGCTGTGGCTGGTGGAGTCACTGGGCTGGAGTTGCTCAAAGAAGCATCATTTTCACATTTGGACCCCACTATTATGGTGCATTTTTCTTGTAAAAGCAGATCATAAAAATGTAATGTCTTCATAATTCATTTGACGAGTTGGGATTGAATATTTTCATATGCATTGTAATAACAGCCCCCAAATAAGGAGAATGTAAATAACTGGTTTTTCTGTTTCTTTCAGGAGCCAAACAACATAATTACTTTGTTCTGTCATTAGCTGCTTTGTGTAGGCTTCGTGTACGCTTGACAGTTTCCGATTGCCCCCAACAAATTAAATGACATTTTCCACTGACCTTTACCAGATATTGAATATTTTAAAACATAAAGAGAATGTAAAGACCCCTGCTCTTAAGAAATAGCTGCTGTTTTAGTGGAGTTCTCCACTCAGATATGTATTATCATATACAAAAGTGGTCATTTTCCGTCTGCGACTGATGGTTTCTTTAGTTTTAAATGAAACCCTTTGGATTTATGGGCTAGCTATTTTAAAGTACAAATGGCACTTTGGGGATATGTCATAGTAATAATGCTTTTAAAGAATCCAACTTTGAACTATCAAAAATCTTTGTAAATATTTATTCTCGAGACTAATGCACTTGAATTTCAAAAATATGAAAGAGACCTTTCTATTTTATGTTCCACCGAAGACCTCAGGTCTGGAACCATTTACAGCCACACAGCTAGCTGGTGCTCAGGCCACGCTGATGTCTTCCTGGGCAAACCAAACCATGGCTATTGGATTGCTCTATCAACATGAGTTCACTATGAATCTATTCTGCAAAATCACAATGCACCAATAATTTTTTTGTAAAAAGCATGAGTTCACTATTGCAGGAAATTCTTGCCCAGGAAGGAAAACTGAAAAGACCTTCATGACCTGTTCGAGGAACTTCCTAACGATCCATTTGTCTGAACTGGATAGAACTAGAACTGTTCTACTAGCCTGGAATAAATAACTCTTCACAGGATAACAGAGAGCATCAACTAACTGTCTGTTCTTGGGGACTTGCTGTGAAACCTGGCTTTGCTGCTGTCCTCTCCAAAACTGTCAAATCCTGAGCCAGCCCAGTTCCTACTGTGCCCTCCTCATGCTCAAAGGCCCTCCGTAAGCCGCACTCTTAAGTCACTTAAATATCCCACTCAGCTCCTGCCCCAGATGTGTTGGAGGCTCTGTCAAAGTAAACTCAGTCTTATTTTATCAACAGATAGTTTGGGCTGTATTCCATGGGAGTCAGCATTTGACAGACCCAAGGAATGTCTACACACAATCATGAATACAGTTCCAATCTATATCTATAATTTTTTGGTTTGCAGGTACTTAAATGGCTCCATTTTGAATCATCGAAACTCCTGAAAGCTTAACTGTGGATAGGAACACAAAGAAAAATGGGATGCTTTTACTTTTTCCACATCCCCTTTTTATCTTGAGAGAATCGCCTAGATCAGTAGTAAAACTGTAAATAAATGATGGAATCAGAGTATAAAAAAGATAGAACCAGAGGAGGAGAGAGGGAGGCAGCAGAGTAAGGAAAAGAGAAGAAGCAAAGATCAGAAGAGTTATCGATCCCAGTAATACAAGGATTTTGAAGTTAAGTCAAAGTAAATACAGATTCCTCGAGGGCAGTCCCAGAAGCTAATTGATTGGCCTAGAAATGCACCAAGTCCCCATAGGCTTTGTGAGTCACCCTGAGATTTTAGAAGGCATGTGTGGGCTGGGCGTGTAGCTCAGTGGTAGAGCCCCGGTCTAGCAAGAGCAAGGCCTTGGAGTCCGTCCCCAGCACTGCCAAAAAGGAATTTTTAAAAGGGATGCATGTTTGTGTGCATGTGTGTACACACATGTGAACATTTACCAAGCACTTTATATCCACTGGGAGCTCATAATATTTTCATATTAAAATTTTTATACTTTTATTGATGCATTGTAAATATTCAACAATAAGATTCATAGTGATCCATTCACACATGCACACAGCACTTGCTGTTATTTCCTCTTCACTTCTCTTTTTCCCCCTCTCCTCCCCTTCCCCAACCCTTCCACTATTCTACTGGTCTCTCTCCTCATTTATCTGAAGCCCGTTTTGTTTCCTATTTTCTCTCCAGCTTCCACGTATGAGAGAAAGCATAGAACTCTTGACTTTCAGAGACCGGTTGATCTCACTTAGCATGATATTCTCTAGTTCCATCCATTTTCCTGCAAATGGCATAATGTTGCTCTTTTTTATGGCTGAGTAGAATTCCATTGTGTGTACATACCACATTTTCTTTATCTATTCATCTGTTGATGGAAATTTAGGCTGGTTCCACAGTTTGGCTATTATGAATTGTGATGCTATAAACATGGGTATACATGTATCACTATGGTATTTTGACTTTAATTCTTTTGGAAAGATACTGAAGGAAATATTTATATTATTTAGTTCTCACTACTATTCTGAGATTTATGAATTATGATAATCATGACATATTTTTCAGAGAATTTACAAAGGGTTTCAGTAACTTTTATACAGCTGAGAATGGCTAGAAATTGGAAAGCCAAATGGATATCAGGACCCTTTTCCTTTAAGCAATGGTGATCTTCCGTTGATGAGAAAATTGAGTTTATTGCTGCTACAGCAAGAAATGCACAACCTTGACAGTCTTAGAAGCTGCTACAAGGGGGAAGACAACTGGGCATTTTAAGTTTAGGGCTCTGGTTTCAGACAGATCTCTCAGTGGTAGGGCTGGGTAGGTTCATGATCAATGGGTGACAATTGGTAGTCACAGGTTCAGAGGGAGCAGCAATTTGATGTTTTCTATCGGACGCTCACTGGTCTGATGTCCATGGAAGTGGATGTTCTGAAAGTTCTTGAAATGAACAATGAAGGTATTCTCAGATTTGATCTTCCTGAGCAGAATTTCCTGGAATCATAAAGTCCTGTGGATCAGGATACTGCTTGGTCAAGTCATGCTAATCTATACAGTCCACTGTGTGGGGAGATGCTTTCTGGTCTTAGAGGTAAATTTTCAAAGATTTTTCTGTGGAGTCAAAGAATCCGGAGGCCTGAGAGGGGACATGTGTGGCCTTGGGGAGGTGTAGGGCCAGGTGAGCCGGCCCAGCTGGACACCGTGGATGCCAGCTCTCCCAGTGTGCCAGGAGCAAGCCTGCAACCCATTAATTACAGCCTGGACACTTGGTCTGAGGAAGGAGAGAAGAAACAAGGACAAGTAGAAAGGATTCCAAGAGGGAAGGAAAGAGGGACTGCAGCTTTGACCAACAACTCCATGACAACCCTCCTCTTCACCCCCTGCCTGTTTTTTAAAGGTTCAGGCCTGAATTTTTAAAAGGTGCAATAAACCTTAGAGCACTGTAAGTCCAGTTAATTAGTGTTTTAGACTTACAGAATATGTTTTAAGACTGATTAAAAGAAACCTAGAGAAAGCCGGGTGTGATGATGCATGCTTATAATCCCAGTACCTGGGAGGCTAAGACCAAAGGATCCAGGTTCGTGGCCAGCCTCAGCTACCTAGTGAGGCCCTCCACAACTGAGTGAGACCCTGTTCCAAAATAAAGAATAAAAAAATAGGGCTGGGGGTGCAGCTCCGAGGTAGAAGCCCCTGGGTTCCATCCCCAGTTCTGAAAAAAAAAAAAGAAACCTAGAGAGAGATGTGCAGAACACCCGATATGGGTACAGTCCTGTTTCAAAACCAAAAATAAATTTTAAAAGGGCTGGGGGTATATCTCAGAGGTAGAATGCCCCTGGGTTCAATCTGCAGTACCAAAAACAAAAAACTAATCAAGCCCATTAACTGACACTACCCAGTACCTCTCACACCCACTATGTACAAAGTTTCCTTTAAATGAAGAAGCCTCATATCCCAAAAGCATGTCCCACTCTCAAGCACCCACACTCGTTCCCCCTTTAACTGCTCATTCTCATTCTACTCTATTGCTTGCTTTCCTGAATAAATCTCTTCTTGTGCCTCTTTGACATACCCTGAAATTCCATTCTGTGGAGCAAGTCAAGAACCTGCCAGGAGCCAGGCCTGGTGGCACACGACTGTAATCCCAATACTTGGGAGGCTGAGACAGTAGGACCACAGGTTCAAGGCCAGCCTCAGCAACTTAAAAAATAAAAAATTAAAAAATAAAAAGGTCTGGGGGAATAGCTTGGAGGTGGAGCTCCCCTGGCTTCAATCCCTGCCAGGGCTGAGTTGAGATCCTATTCTTCCTTCTGGGGACTCCCGCATCGGTGACATGTTCAACAGTGTGTGAACATGTCTATTCATGCAGGTATCTGGGGAGGGCCTACCTAGAAAACCCGCTCACTGCCCCTGTCCTTAACAGACAGGCCCAAATCCTTGAATGCATCAAGATCCACCAGGAGAGGAGAGCTGTGACTGAGAGCTGCCACATGCTGGGCAGGTGGGACCTTAGGACGCCTCCCTGAGACAGATGGTGTACGTCTCTACTAGGCATCCTTGAGGCTCGACAGAGGTCAGTAATTTGTCCAAGTTGGTAAATGAAGCGCTAGAATTCAAACTCAGGCTTTCTGACCCCAAATATCATGGTTCTCCCTCCTCCATCAAGGACTCAAACTGTATTTTGAGAAAAATACAACTTGAACATGCTCATCTGAAATGCGCCCAATTCCAAAACTCTTTAAGTACTGACAGAATCCCACGGGTGGAAAATTCCATAGAATGAAACTGTTTCATGCACAGGATTATTTAGAATATGCATAAAGTTACCTCTAGTCGATATGTACATGAAACATAAATGAATTTTGTTTGGATTTGAGAGCCATCTCCAAGATACCTGATTATGTCTCTACACATATTCCAAAATCCAGAACAATCTGAAATCTGAAACACTTTTGGTTCCAAGCACTTTGAGTCAGGGGTACGTACGCAACCTGTGGCAGCCTTGTGGGGGGCGGTGGAGAGTAAGCCAGGAGGTTCATGGGGGCAGGGCTGCAAAGGCTGGAAGGACAAGAGGACCACAGCCAAGGAGGGACCCTGGACATGGGCAGGAGGCCAAGTTCAAGGAAGCATCTCAAAAGTGGAATTATTATAAATTTTACAAGCGCTAAGAAAATTGGCACATATTTAATTTGTGTACTTATTGCCCAGGTTTTTTTTTCCAGGGAAACAAAAATATTAAAGCTTAGCTGATCCCCGGTGCTGGGCCTTCCGCAGTGTGGGTGGCCGCCACAGTGAGCCCAAGCCCCAGGAGCCTGCCCCATCTACATGAGGGGCAGTTTCTACCAAACGTATAGGACATATATGCCAAATTGGAAATAGGCTGAGTTATTATCTTCAAGGCAGTCCCATTTGTCATTAGGTCCCTGAGAACTGAAAGTGAGCCTCGGGATGCCCGGGTTCGTTTACACGGCTAATATCCCCTTGGTGAGTGAAGTTCTTCTCAGCAAATGTGTTTGCACCTCATTTGAGCCACAGTGTGTAAGTTGATTTGTTCTGTTGTATTGTAGCCCTGATGCACAACAACAAATCAAGAGCTCGAAATCCATTCACTGGCATGAAAATACAGAGGTGTCAATTTATTTATTTATTCATGTATTTATTTATTTACTTATTTATTTTTGTGGTACTAGGTTCTCTCTGGCTAGAATTAGTCACATGGCCTTACCTAACTCTAGAGGGAATCTTTTCTTCTGTGTGATAATGTGCATAGCTGAGCACTGAACATGGAGTTGTTCTTAGCAGAAGAACAAATGTGAGTGGAGGCGGGTGTCTCGCTTCTCTCCCACAGAGCTGTGCTGATGTGTAGCACGAACCTGCAGCCTTTTTATCCTGGGTAGAACTGGAAGAAAGTTCTTCAAATAATAGCATCTATTTCGCTGCAATTTTTTAAATCATTATTTTTTTAAAATATTCTTTTTGAGCCGTACATAGTAGTGCATGCCTGTAATCCCAATACTTGGGAGGCTGAGACAGGAAGATTGCAAGTTTGCAGTCAGCCTTAGCAACTCAGCAAGACCCTGTTTCAAAATAAAAATCTAAAAGGGGCTTGAGGTGTAACTCAGAGGTAAAACACCCCTGGGTTCAATCCCCAGTACCAGAAAAAATTGTTCTTTTAGTTTTATTATTTTTTAAAATCATGATCAATCTTCCTTTCTAAAAGTGAACAACTATGGGGGGTGGACACACTGAACAGACTGCATGTGCCTGAGGCATGATGGGAATGCCAACCCCACTGAGCTCCACTCTCCACCTGCGGCAGGAGCATGTGCTTTGAAATATCAGACAGCCGGGCGTGGTGGCGCACGCTTGTAATCTCAGTACTTTGGGAGGCGGAGACCGGAGGATCCAGGTTCGTGGCCAGCCTCAGCTCTCTCGCTCTCTCTCTCCCTGTCTCTCTCTCTCTCTCTCTCTCTCTCTCTCTCTCTCTCTCTCCTTAGTGAGGCCCTCCGCAACTTCGTGAGACCCGGTTTCAAAATAAAGTATAAAAAATAGGGCCGGGGGCGTAGCGCGGAGGTAGAACGCGCCTGGGTTCAATCCCCGGTACCACACACACAAAAAAAAAAGAAATATCAGACACAGCAACACTTAGTTATTGTTCATGGCTGTGTACTGAGCTGAAATGTGAGCACAGGGGGCCAGCTCTCTGCCGTGGTTGTCGTTATTTCCTAGGAGTACGGAGAGTTACCAGCACAGTTTGAATAACCATGTGAATGAAGACAGGGCCGAGCCATGAGTCACCGCTAAAATGTCCCCAGAGGGGTCCGGGTGCAGCTCAGTGGCACAGCCTCTGTCTTACAGGCATAAGGTCCTGTGTTCAATCCCTAGCACCTGAAAGAATAATAATAATAATAATAATAATAATAAATAAAATGTCTTGTATCTTTGCTGTATCTATTTCCCCAAATGTAAAATAAGATATAACCAGTTCTGCTCAAGGTTTTTGCTTGTTTTTTTTTTTTTTGTGGTACTAGGGACTGAACCCAGGGGCATTCTACCTCTGAGTTATTCCCCCAGCCCTTTTTATTTTTTTATTTTGAAACAGGGTCTCACTAAGTTGCTGAGGCTGATCTCGAACCTGTGATCCTCCTGTCTCAGCCTCCCAAATACTGGGATAACAGGCATGTACCACCACACCCTCTTCTGCTCAAGGTTTTAAAATGACCACAGTTGTGAGAACAAGTGGAAATCTTTTTTAAAGTAGAGCTGTGTATCAATTTTATAAAGTAAAAAGTATTACTATTACTCTTTAGCACAGTAATGTTTTAAATTTTAGAAATGTTTGAGGTGTCCTGAAAGAAATTATCCAATACATTGGACAATCCAACTTCATGCATTCTAGATTTTCTTCCCATTTTCCATCATCTGTGTTAAAGTTTGGGATATCGACGTGGGTTCTTGTTCTTTGCTCGTTTAGAAAAAATAGCCAGAATTGCACTGCTGCAAGCTTAAGCAAAATTTTATTGTTACAGGTAGAAATGGGGGACAGAGTAATCAAAGCTCTACATCAGAGGCGACGCAGTGGAGTGCCTTGAAAGTGAGACACTGATGTCTTTGAACCCATACAATTTTTATAAGAATTAATTATCTCCAGCCGGGTGTGGTGGCACACGCTTGTAATCCCAGTACTTGGGAGGCTGAGACAGGAGGATCCAGGTTCGTGGCCAGCCTCAGCTACTTAGTGAGGCCTCTGCAACTTAGTGAAATGCTGTTTCAAAATAAAGAATAAAAAATAGGGCTGGGGGTATAGCTCAGAGGTAGAATGCCCCTGGGTTCAATCCCCAGTACTGCAAAAAAAAAAAAAAGAATTATCTCCTTTCTCCTACCCTGCTTAACCAATAGTCTTTTTTTCCCACCAAAAGCGGGTGCAGGCCCACCAGTTGTATCTGCTGTGTAAGCCTTTTCTGCTAGCCTTCTTTGTTCATCCTCACAGGGACAGATAGGGCTGACATCACTGATCAAAATGTATTACTTGGTTAGCAAGGTCAGGGGGCTGCATGGTAGAAGCCCGCTTTGTTTTCTGTTTTATTTTTAAAGTTTGAAGCATGTATTGGCCGGGCGTGGTGGCACACGCTTGTAATCCCAGTACTTGGGAGGTGGAGACCGGAAGATCCGGGTTCTCGGCCAGCCTCAGCTACTTAGTGAGGCCCTCCACAACTTCGTGAGACCCGGTTTCAAAATAAAGTACAAAAATAGGGCCGGGGGTGTAGCTCGAAGGTAGAACGCCCCTGGGTTCAATCCCCAGTACCGCAAAAAAATAAAATAAAAAAATAAAGCATGTATTGTCCACCTATGTCCTTGGTGAAATCTCAGCATCTCCTTATCTCTATCTACTAGAAGTTACTTACTATGTTGAAAACTTGTTTTATAGTAAAAGAAAGACACAGGAATATAGTCTTTTAAAGTATGGAGGTTTGGGGGGCTATAAATATTTTGTGTTATTACTAATTAATATTGGGTTAATACAACTTGATTTTTCATCTTTTAACTTTAGTCTAAGCTGTTGTGAGAGTCTATATAATTCTTTTTCTAAGTATAGGTGTCTGTGTTTTTAGCATTCAGTGTTTAGCTGGGCTAACAGCCAACTTTTAGCTGACCAAGGTCAACCTTGGCTGAGGCTTTTGGCTGACAGCTTAAGAGACAGAGAGAAGGATGTTATTGTGCTGCCTAAGTATTCTTATTCTTACTATTAGCAATTAATACCTATTAGCAATCAATACAGGCCCAATCCCCATCAATCTCTGTGTATGACTTTTCAGAAAAACACAGAACTTGCCTAGACCCTAATTTCCTCACCTATGAAATGCAGAAATACGTATTTTGGGGAAGGGGGTTACTGGGAATTGAACCCATGGGCATTCTATATCCAAGCTATTTTTCGTTTTGAAATAGGGCCTCACTAATTTGTTGAGGCTGTCCTCGAACCTGCAGTCCTCCTGTCTCAGCCTCCCATGTACTGGGATTAAAGGTGTGTGCCACCATGCCCGGCCCCAGAAGTATGTATCCTTAAAGACCTAGAAAATGTGGAAACCTATTATCACCTTCACAGGAATCCTGGCTGCAGGGGATTCTGAAGGACACAACTAAGACACCCCCTCCTCCACCACCACTGGAGGGACCAGGAGGAAGCAGCAGAGTGGGAGGAGGAGGGGTGTGGCCAAACACAAACCTCTTCCAGGACCACTTAGCCCAGTGAATCTCACATGTCAGTTCTGCAAATATTTCTGTGAAATTGACTTAGGTGCACTAAAATAGGTTGGGATCATAATCTAGACTGTGTATACAATATACACAGTATTTAAGTTTTTATAGGTGTTCTACATCTAGGGCTGTGGGACAGAATGGATCAAGTCTGAGCTCTTAATTTGGGAAGCCAGAGGTACCCAGCACACACAGACAGCCTAGTAAAGGAATTGCTGACCTCTGTTCTCTGCCTTACAAAAATCCTACTTATAGGCAAATCATTGGTTTTCCCCACCCAAAACTTGTGTAAAACTGCAAGTCATATTAGCAAAAACTGTACCATTTTTTGTTGAAATATTGGTTGTCTCAGAACTAGAACAACGTCTGCATCTGTTTGAACAGTTTTTATTTTTCAGCTAAAGGTTTTTGGCACAAAGTAGGCAAAGCCTGAAAAATATTGCAGCCTGACTCATGTTAGCCAATGTTATATAGATTTAGAAAAATAAATTGGCCAAGACACAGTTTTTCAAAACTGCAATGCAATAATCTAATGCTAATTTCTCCACTGCAATTACATTTGGATCCTGCACTGAACAATGAGTAAATCAACTTTTCAATAGCCTTTTTTAGACTATTCCCACGACTGAATTATACATATTTCCCACAACGCTCTTAATTTCAAAACTCATTTCCTACCATAGTGGGGATCATTTTTCTGAATGTCCCTTCATAATTTTGAGACTGTTCCTATGTTTGAGTCCTCAAACACCTGATCTTGTTAGGACACAGAGTGTGAGGAAAGCACGTGTCTGTGTGGATGTGAGTTCACTCTTTAATGAAAGGCTGCTTCACAAGATAGGGCCTCATCAAAATCGAAAGGTGGGCTTCCATGTACTTGGTAGATGTCAACAGTGGCTCAGCTCACACCTTCCAACACATCATTTTAATTTGTCTTCTATCTCTGCTTCAGTCAAGCCTACACAATATTCTAATTGAAAATTTGTCTAATTTATTCTATTTAATTTCTAAAAGTCCCCAGTTCATAGATTTAAAATCAGTTGGTATCTACTCTTCTATTTAGTAGGCCTAGAACAGTTTCTCTTACTAATGGCCTATAATTGTCTCTAAAATGTTTGAAGGCTTTTTCTAAAAATGTCTATAATATAGTTTATCTTTATTGGCCTTGGGAAATCAAAGAAGCCGTCAGACAAAAGTGTAGCCTGTCCCCCAGGATCGCCAAGAGGCCTCCTCCCTAGGCACACTTTCTTGGGTAACCCTCTGTAGGCACCTCCTAAGCCAGAGGGCCCGCTTCTTTGTGTCATCTCCCATGTAGACTCCTGGAGAGACTCTGCCCAGCACAGCACCTGAAGCTGTCAAGTGCACAGAGGGTCCAGTTGTGAGGACACGTAGCCAGGCTTTCTGAGAAAGCAGGATGGAGACGGGCTCCCTGAGGCTGCTCTCTGGACACACCTGTGCTTACCCCCATGCGACTGCTCAGGCTATGACAACGGAGGAGCACAGACTTGGTGGCTTCAACGATAGAAATGCGTTTCCTCCAAGTTCTGGTGTTTGGAAATCCAAGACCAAGGTGTCAGTGGGTTGGGTTTCTTCTGAGACCTCTCTCCATTCACTGCTAAGAGTACCTGGTGCTTGACTCGGATGTCTACCCGTCTCCTGTCGAGTTCCAGCACTTGATACACAGGAGGATTCTCGGGGGGACTACACTTTCCTGGTCACCACTCACTCAAAATTCTCACTTCCCCAAATTTCTGGTCAAGCTCAAAGCAATGGTGGGGTCAGCTGCGTCCATGGAGTGACTCACTCCCCTCGTAAACTCGGCAGGCCTTCCCTAAAGCTCTCCACCAGCTTCAGAACCAAAGCCAGGCCCGCCAGCCCAGCCCATCCACTCCACCTGCACAATGCTAGTGGATTCGAAGGGGGTAACAAAAGTAGACTCCAGGTACCATGGGCAGATTTCACTGAGTTTTAATGTTGAATGTATTATTTGCTTATTTATCACACTGGGCATTGAATCCAGGGACATTCTACCTCCAAGCTCCACCAGAGACCCTTTTTATTTTTTATTTTGAAACAGGGTCTCACTAAGTTACTGAGGCTGGCCTCGAACCTGTGGCGCTCCTGTCTCAACCTCCCAAATATTGGAATTATAGGCACACACCACCATAACCTGCTTAATATACGTTTAAAGAGACGTATTATAAACCAGGTGTGGTGGCACATGCTTGTAATCCCAGTACTTGGGAGACTGAGACAGGAGGATCACAGGTTCTAGGACAGCCTAAACAAGTAATAATTCTCTCATCAACCTAGTCAGACTCTGTTTCAAAATAAAAATAGCTGGGCATTGTAGCGCACGCTTGTAATCCCAGTACTTTGGGAGGCGGAGACCAGAGGATCCGGGTTC
>PVJS01037088.1:0-20087 GCA_004027185.1 Glis glis
TGAGGCTGGCCACGAACCCAGATCCTCCGGTCTCCGCCTCCCAAAGTACTGGGATTACAAGCGTGTGCCACCACGCCCGGCTTCCCAGCCCTATTTTTTTATTTTTATTTTGAAACAGGGTCTCGCTAGGTTGATGAGAGTCTCTCTAATTGCTAAGGCCGTGCTCCAACCTGCGATCCTCCTGTCTCAGACTCCCAAGTACTAGGATTTTGCCACCATACCCAGGAGAAGGCTGAAATTTAAGAAGTTAAATGTTAGGGACTGTCTGAACTGGAGTGGGCCTGCACCTTCTAAAGACGTTCAAATTTAGAAAATTGCTACCTTGATTGATTGACTAAAGCAGGACACAGTTCAGCTGCATAGCCTTGGGTTATGTTTTAGGAGAAATGTAAACTAAAGAAGAGACTAGGAAGGAGGAAGGCAGGTGGAGACAGTAGTGTTGGGTAATCCAAGGGAGGTATTTTTCTGTTGTCTGTTGATTGAGACAGGTAGATAAAAGTCAAGTGTGTCCCCTTCTGTTTTAGTCTTTTCTGTCTACTCTTAGATGGGAATACAGTCATGCATTGTCAGAATGGGATGAGTTCTGAGACTGCATCAGTAGGCGACTTCACTGTTGTGCAGATAACAGAGCACACTTATACAAACCTGGAAGGTACAGCCTACGACATACCTAGGCTATATGGAGTATATTTTCATATACATGGTCTTTATTGACCAAAATGTTGTTATGCTGTGCATGTAACTTTTGGAGCTAAGTGAAAAGAGAGAAATAAAATTATGTGGGTCTAATTGTCTTTGCTTTCTTCTTCATTGGTGTGCTTCTCCTATTAACCCTGATTCTGCTTTTCTTTTCCTCTTATGGACCAGCCTTCTATACATAATATGTATTCTCATATATTTTTATCACCGTGAAGACAAGACAGATCACACTTTCCATTTGTTGTGAAGAGATTAAGCTTTCTGGAGGGAATTTTGGTAATTTGTGTCAAAAACACTACCAAAATCATTAGTTTGGGGTGGTAGGGATCTCAAGCGATTTTATCCTAGTTTTTTTCTTTATAAAATCTTTTTTGATTTGTTGGAATTTTCACAATCAGTATGTATTAAATGAGTTGTTATAATGAGCAGTAAGTTCTCCTGTTGGTGTGGGAAGGGGGAAGCCAGGGAAGAGTATTAGTAGCTAGGCTTGCCAGCACCCTACCACAACTAAGATTTGTCTTTTCTCAACCACAAATGTCTGTTTTATGCCTAAGACGCTGACTCCTGGGCGACCAAATCTGACTTCAGGGAGCTGCCACTTCCTTCAGTTCTCTGCTCATGCCTTTTTAGGTCCCCATTTGGGGTATAATGTACATTTCCCTTGAAGTAGAGAGTCTACATTTCTATATTTTAATCATTTTTTCCTTAATTCCACTACAAAGGTCACTTGCTATACTATGCTACAGACTATCATTTCTGAGGTAAAGGCAGATCTCAGGTTCAAAGCTGGTGCTGGTAATGTCACAGCTCAGACCTCTACCTAGGTCATATTCTTAGTGCCATTGACACTCAACCTAACATATGTAGAAGCTGGATTCCAAATGTCATTTGTTTAGGATATTTTTACATTGTTTTCTTTTTACTACTAAAACAAGTACAAATGCTTTGTGTTCTGAACCTTATTAGGATATAAAGCTATAACATTCACTTTAAAGATTTGTTAACATTAAGCAGCATTTCTTTTCAAGCCATGCACTTTTGTGAACGTTGTTATAGAATAATTGAGCTATTATAGTAATGAGTCATTTACATAAAAACAAAGATTGACTATAATCTCACATTGCCTTTGAATATTCAGTAATTGTTTTCTATTGGAGTGTATCAGAATGGGTGGAGGCACCTGCACAGCTTTAAAAAACATATTCACTATTATACTGTAATACCAACTATAGAAATTATATGAAACTTTTGTTATTCATCAGAAGGGGACATTTATTTTTAAAAGATTGAGAGGCATCAACATAATTCAACAGAAATGATTGAGAGGTTATATATTCAAGACTTTTTTAAAAAAATTTAACTCAATATAATGTTGAAACGTTTTCAAAGTTTTGCAAGGTGGAACTATATACATATGAAACCTATTATTTCATTTTAATAGTTGGGGTTCTTTGAATGCAATTTTCAGAATATGAATAAAGGAAAATTTTTTACAAAAAATGAAAGAGGGTGAAAAATTGCATATGTACTTGAAAACTGTATTCATGCTTTTTTTTTTCTTTCAGTGTTGGTGATCTAACCCAACACATGCACATGCAAGTTCTCTACCACTGGGCCACACCCCCATCCTATCCCTACATTTGATCAGAAGGAAACCACTTTGCATTTACCCCCCCCCGTTTTTCACCTACCTATGACACATCTAAAAATTTACATAGAGTATCCAAATGATGTCTAAACTCCTACTTTGTAGAGGAGCTGTTCTAAACACTGAATTCAAATTTATCTCTTTAGTCCACAAACCCCACCATACTTGCCATTCAGAAAGCATCCATTGAGCTGGGCGTGGTGGCGCACGCTTGTAATCTCAGTACTTGGGAGGCTGGGACCGGAGGATCCAGGTTCGCAGCCAGCCTCAGCTACTTAGGACCTCTGCAACTTCGTGAGACCCGGTTTCAAAATAAAGAATAAAAAAATAGGGCTGGGGGTGTAGCGTGGAGATAGAACGCCCCTGGGTTCAATCCCCGGTACCGCAAAAAAAAAAAAAGAAAGCATCCATTGACCAAAAAGAATTATATATTATCAGCATTATCTTTTAAAATACCTCTTCCTTCAGTGCCAGGCATGGTGGCGCATGCTTGTAACCCCACTACTTGAGAGGCTGAGATAGGATCTGGGTTCGCGGCCAGCCTCAGCTACTTAGTGAGGCCCTCTGCAACTTTGTGAGACCGACCCTGTTTCAAAATAAAGAATAAAAAATAGGGCTGAGGGTGTAGCTCAGAGGTAAACTGCCCCTGGGTTCCTTCCTCAGTTCCGAAAAAAAAAAAATACCTCTTCCTTCAGAGGATGAGGAACAGCAGTACCTTTCATTTTTTAAAGCTCTTCCTTCTAATCAGAAGTTTCTATTTACCTGCCTTCCCAGAATATCTAATGCATGAGCCCCTGGGTTTGATCTCCAGTTCTGCCAAAAAGAAAAAAATAGATACCTCTTCCTTAAAAGCTCTGCCCTAGGCCAGGCGTGGTGGCTCACGCTTGTAATCCCAGTACTTGGGAGGTGGAGACCAGAGGATCTGGGTTCGCGGCCAGCCTCAGCTACTTAGGCCCTCCACAACTTCGTGAGACCCGGTTTCAAAATAAAGGTTAAAAAATAGGGCCCTGGGTGTAGCTTGGAGGTAGAACTCCCCTGGGTTCCATCCCTGGCACCGGAAAAAAAAAAAAAAAAAAAAGCTCTGCCCTGAAACCCTCCTTTTGTGAGGTTATGACCTGTCTGATTTCTCCCTAAGTGGCCTTGCCTCTGCCTTCTTTAAGTTTCTGAAACTGACTGGACATGGTGGCGCATCCCTATAATCTCAGCTGCTCAGGAAGCTGAGGCAGGAAGATCACAAGTTCATGACCAGCCTGGGCAATTTAGCCAAGACCATGTCTCAGAATAAAAAATAAAAAGGGCTGGAAATGTATCTCAGTGGAAGAGCACCTCTGGGCTCAATCCCCATTACCTTAAAGAAAAATTTTTGTTTGTTTGTTGTTTGAACCCAAGGGCATTCTACCTCCAGTATACACACCCCAGCCTTTTTTAATTTTTATTTTGAAATAGTCTCCCACTAGGTTGCTGAGGGTCTTGCTAAATTGCTAAGGCTGACCTTGAACCTGTGGTCCTCCTTTCTCAAGCCTCCAAGTACTAGGATTACAGCTGAGCACCACCACACCCAGCTAAAGAGTTGTATAAAAAGGGAGTCTATGTTAAAGGAGCTTAAAGATTGTGATTATATTCCCTTTCTTCAAAATTGACACCTGTATTTTAATATATTAAAAATTGGGCTGGATGTGGTGGCGCACATTTGTAATCCCAGTACTTGGGGGGCTGAGACCAGAGGATCCAGGTTCCCGGTCAGCCTCAGCTACTTAGTGAGGCCCTCCGCAACTTAGTGAGACCCTGTTTCAAAATAAAGAATAAAAAATAGGGCCGGGAGTGTAGCTCGAAGGTAGAATGCCCCTGGGTTCAATCCCCAGTACCACAAAAAAAAAAAATTGGGAATCTTTAGGTCTGGGGATGTAGCTCAATAGTAGAACTCTTGCCTAGCATGTCAAAGCCATGGATGGGTTCTGTCCCCAGCACCAAGAAAATAAAAGAAGAAATTGGGAGCCTTCAGGAATGTATTTAGTCTTGCATTTTGCAAGCATTTGAACATCAAATTTTCCTTTCCTCATCCTCTGAAGTAGTGAAAACAAACTTTGGAAATTAATGGGATCCTAACCGGGCATGGTGGCTCATACCTGTAATCCCAGCACTTGGGAGGCTGAGACAAGAGGATCGCAGGTTCGAGGACAACCTCAGAAAGTAGTGAGACTCTCATCAACCTAGCAAGACTCTATTTCCAAATAAGAAATAAAATCAGACTGGGGGTGTAGCTCGAAGGTAGAATGTCTCTGGGTAACACACACACACACACACACACAAAAATGCCCCAGTACCACACACCAAAAAAAGAAGAAATTAATGGGATCCTCAAAGTAGGAATTATAAGAGGGCCCAGTGGGTAAGGGAGAAATTGAAACTTATCTTGTTTTTTACCTAATAAAGGAAAGAAATTAAGCTTAAAAAATACTTACCGTGTGGATTGACGCTAGACCCTTAGGCATTCCTTATGCTAATCAATCATTTTTAGCAAAACAGTAGAAATCATACAATACAGAGAAGTTGACTGTGGTACCCACACTTTTTTTTTTTTTTTTTTTTTGCGGTACCGGGGATTGAACGCAGGGGCGTTCTACCTCTGCGCTACACCCCAGCCCTATTTTTTTTTTTATGCTTTATTTTTGAAACCGGGTCTCACGAAGTTGCAGAGGGCATCACTAGGTAGAGAGAGAGAGAGGAGAGAGATCGATCGATCGATCGTGTGCGTGCGCATGCGCGCTGAGGTTGGCCGTGAACCCGGATCCTCTGGTCTCCGCCTCCCAAAGTACTGGGATTACAAGCGTGCACCACCACGCCCGGCTTCATTTTTTTTTTTTCAGCCTTTTAGGTTTGGTGCTAAATTCAGAGATTTACAGGTTATAGTTCCTATCATTAATTAAACTGTCTCAAAAAATAAACAAATGACTCCCACAAAGGAACTGTATAGGTCATACCAATCAAGCAAATATGTATAAATAAGTGGAAAATTTGACACTTTTCTTGCTATTAAAATGATCCCTTTATCATCACTCTAAGAAGTAGAATCAATAATAAAGGAATCAGATCTAATAAGAACCTGACTCTTCCAAAATGGAAATTATCAATATCTTTAAATATGGCTTGTTATTCCCCATTTTTAATGATGACTCAGTCAGTTGTGTCTATCTTGGAAACAGAAACTACTCTAGATATTTCAAGTAGAAAGGGATTTAATAGAGGGAATTGCTTACAAATGGTTTATAAGTACAAAATGGAAAGGCTGTAGTTGCAAAAGGGAGGAGGTTGGTTACGAGAGATCAGGAAGCTGCTGCATCAGGAGATACTCTTGCCAATACAAAACAATCTCCCTTCCTCCTACGTTCATTCTCTCATTGGCAGAATGCCAGCTGGCACTAGCTAGCAAGGAAATTTTGGAAATGTAGCCTTCTGGACCCCGGTGCCACAGCCAGCAAGGCCTGGAGATGAAGTTTTGTTGCAGATAACCTGGCACGTTGACCCTTGACCTTTGTGGCTGTTTTACCTTAAGTTATATTAGCTATTGCTGGTGTGAAACTTTCAGTTTGCAGTACTTTTAAAAACTAAGCATCCAGACCATGAAGACAGACCACTGTATGTTGAAAGCAAACAAAAAGGTGATTTTGAAAAATTAAAACATATTTTTTAAATAATGTACTTGAAGGACATGGTGGCACACACCTGTCATCACATACTTGGGAGGCTGAGATAGGAGGATGGCAGGTTCAAGGCCAGCCTCAGCAATAGGAAGGGAGGGAAGGAGGGATGGATGAGA
This sequence comes from Glis glis, assembly GCA_004027185.1. Lineage (NCBI taxonomy): Eukaryota > Metazoa > Chordata > Mammalia > Rodentia > Gliridae > Glis > Glis glis. The sequence continues at coordinate 6,165 of PVJS01037088.1, forward strand.
GAGAAAGAAAAAAGAAAAGAAAAATGCCTCCAGAAATTGATTCAGTTGATCGAACGTGAAAGCCAACTATGCCATCTCCTGTTGAGGAGAGGATGGGGTTCAGTATTGGTATCTGGGAGGAAACCAGAAAGTCTCTTTCCTCCAACCTAGGGTTTTTTTTTTTTTAATTAATATCTTGTCTTTGTTATCATCCCTATCCCCTGCTCATGAAAAACAATGCTTTCTCTAGCCCTTGGCCAGAAAGTGATAGAAAACTAGAAAGACTTAACTAGAAAACTGATTGAGCAGGGTATGGTGATACACACCTATAATCCCACTAGGGTTGAGGATGTAGCTCAGTGGTAGAACACTCCTGGGTTCATTCCCTAATACAGGAAGGAAGGGAAGGAGGGAGGGAGAGAATTGTCTCAAAATCTTGAGGTAAACCTCCAGGAACTGGAAAGAAAATTTGTTTTTATGCAAATTACACACACAATATATATACACAATGTTTTAATTTTGCTGATTTAAACAGATGCCTTAGGACTTAGGACTGTGTCAAAAAGGCTCTTCAGCAGTGTTTGCCTTTTATAGTACATAGCATAAGAATACTACACGCCTTGTCCATTTGAATTTGCACACCAAGGACTGACCAGTTCTAAAGAATTAATTTCCTCTCAAGAGATGATGACATACTAGGTAGAAATAGAAGCTCTGGTAGAGAGGAGGGGAAAATTATCTTAAGGACTTAAAATGCAAAACCACTATAGTCAAGGCTGTCAGGCTCACTTCAGAAGTTAAAATAAAAGCTTTCACAAAGACTTCCTTGACAAAGCAATCAAAGTATTTCTGCAAACAACAGTCTCGAAATTTACAGACATCTGCATTATAATATTTTAATTGGTAGTGGGTGGCATTTATAATTTTAGTCAGTGATTAAGGTTTCAGTAATGACAGTTGAGCATCTCTGGACCACATCCACAATGGATTTTTCAACATTTGATTGCATTTTAGTCTTGAATGATTTGTTTTCTATTGTGACCGTAAAATTAATTGTGTATGATAATCTTTTGGATTACAAAAATTTATAACTGGAGACTAAATTTAAAGTGCTTTCTGAATTGAAGTTTATTTTTGTGATGTTGGTTACGTAGTGAAGTATGGTCATTGAGGGCAGATAGAAGATTAATAATTAAAATTCACATGACATAAAAAGCTATTTCTATTTCAATAACTATCTTAGAGCCAGTCGTGGTGGCGCACAATTGTAATCCCAGTACTTGGGAGGCTGAGACCGGAGGATCCAGGTTCTTGGCTAGCCTCAGCTACTTAGTGAGGTCCTCTGCAACTTAGTGAGACCCTGTTTCAAAATAAAGAATGAAAAATAGGGCTGGAGGTGTAGCTCAGAGGTAGAATGCCACTGGGTTCGATCCCCCGCACCGCAAAAAAAAAAAAAAAACTAAGTAATATTTTATGTTGACTGACTGCTTTGAGTAATCTTTCCTTACAATGCCGGGGCATCAGTGAGAAACAAAATGCCCGATGGGAAAATAGTTAACAAGGGAAGTAACATTGTTATAGTTTGGATATGAATGTCCCCCTAAAGAGCTCATGTGTTGGCAATGTACCAGTGTTCAGAGGTACAGTAATTGAATCAGGACTGTAACCTTATCAGTGAATTAATCCACTAGTGGATTAATAATCTGAATGGATTTACTGGGTGGTCCCTGTAGGCAGGCGTGGCATGACTGGAGGAGGTGGGTCACTGGGGGTGTCCTGGGGACTATATCTGCCCTAGTCCCTTCCCCCCTCTCTGCCTCTGGCTGCCCTGAGTAGCTTTCCTCCCCACTCCCTGCTGCCATGACGTATCTGCCTTGGAGCTGGCCAACCATGTACTAAACCTCGGGAACCATGAACCAAGTAAACTCTTCCTCCTCTAAGTTGTTAGTGGTAAGTATTTTGACCACAGCAACAAAAATGCTGACTAAAAAAAGTCTCAAAACCACAGTCTTCTCCTAAATAGACTAAATCATATCTTTCATGTCTTATTTGTATTAAGTAATCTTATTTCTAGTACCAAGTTTGAATAGAATGCTAAGATTACCATTTCTATACTGTTTAGCTTTAAAAAGAAAAGTAACTTCAGGGTACTTAGGTTTGTCCTACGCATAAGATTAGGTATTAATAAAGCCAGGCGTGGTGGCACACGCTTGTAATCCCAGTACTTTGGGAGGCGGAGACCGGAGGATCCGGGTTCATGGCCAACCTCAGCGCACATGCGCGCGCGCGATCGATCAATCGATCTCTCTCTCTCTCTCTCTCTCTCTCTCACTCTCACTCTCACTCTCTCACTCTCTACCTAGTGAGGCCCTCCGCTACTTCGTGAGACCCGGTTTCAAAATAAAGCATAAAAAAAATAGGGCCGGGGGTGTAGCGCGGAGGTAGAACGCCCCTGGGTTCAATCCCCAGTACCGCAAAAAAAAAAAAAAGATTAGGTATTAATAACTAATCTGGAATTTAGTAATAACTAATCTGGAGATTAATCATGGAAATCATTTAAATTCTTTTTAAATTTTTATTTATTTATTTTGGGGTGGGTACTGGGGATTGAACCCAAGAGCATTCTCCCTCTGAGCTACATCCCCAGCCATATTTTTTTACACTTTTTTTACTTTTTGGTTTTTTTGTGTGTGTGGTACTGGGGACTGAATTCAGGGGCATTCTACCTCCGAGCTACACTCCCAGCCCTACTTTATTTTTATTTTGAAACAGGGTCTCACCTGGTTGATGAGAGTCTATTTGCTGAGGCTGTCCTCAAACCTGCGATCCTCCTGTCTCAGCCTCCCAATTACTGGGATTACAAGAATGCGCCATCACGCCCAGCTTCCTGTTTTATTTTTTATTTTGAAACAGGGCCTCACTAAGTTGCTGAGTCTGGCCACAAACCTGTGATCCTCCTATCTCAGCCTCCCAAGTACTGGTATTACAAGCATGTGCCACCATACCCAGCTTAAAGTCATTTTTATAATTACACATACACTGGAACTATTTATCTAATAGCACAAAGGAGAATTTGGATTATGTGGGTGTCTTAGACATTATCAAGAAAGATATAACCAATTTTGTTTTAAAACAATCTTTTCAGCCAGGCATGATGGTGCACGCTTGTCTTCCTAGTACTTGGGAGGCTGAGACAGGAGGGTCGCAGGTTCGCAGCCAGCCTCAGCTACTTAGTGAGGCCCTCCGCAACTTAGTGAGACCCTGTTTCAAAATAAAGGATAAAAAATAGGGCTGGGGGTGTAGCTCGGAGGTAGAATGCCCCTGGGTTCAATCCCCAGTACCATAAATAAATAAATAAATAAATAAATAAATAAATAAATAAATAAATAAACAATCTTTTCTGTAAGCTATTCCATTGCACGGACTCTAAGGACAATAAATAGATGTTCTGTTTTTCTTGTTATTTTTAAATAAATGTATGTTTAAATTTCTAGTAAATATCTCTACTGAGAAATAATATTTACATTTCTGTCATTGCTACTATTATTTTATATGTCTGGCTTTTCAGATTATACTTTTAAGAGTTTTTGCTTAATAGGTAAAAGAGTTAAGCCACACTTCCTCCAAGAATTGAACTCTCGATGGATATGGTTACCAGAGAAATATTAGCATACATTTCTAGTCTGTTTTCCCCTTAATTTTAAAAGAGGAAATCACCAACATTCAATGCATTCTATTTGAAGTAGAAGCATATAAACCAAGTTTTTTTTAATCTCTGTAGAATTTGGTAGTTTTCTTGCCATTCATTAACATTATTAATCACAACTTAACAGCCTTTTTTTTTTTTTTTTTTTTTGCCCTACTGGGATTGAAGCCATTGGCATTCTCTCTCTGAGCTACACACCCCCAGCCCTCCCTATTTTTTTTAATTCTTTATTTTGAAACAGAGTCTCAATAAGTTGTGGAGGGCCTCACTAAGTAGCTGAGGCTGGCTGCAAACCTGCAATCCTTCTGTCTCAGCTTCCCAAGTACTGAGATTACAAGCGTTTGCCACCAAGTCCGGCTTAACCTGACTTTCTTTGTCTGTTTTTGTTTTTTGGTGCTGGGGATTGAACCCAGAAGCTTCTACCTTCAAGCTACACCCCCAGCCCGATTTCATTTCTTATTTGAAACTGGGCCTCACTAGGTTGATGAGAGTTTCACTACTTGCTGAGGCTATCCTCGAACCTGCGATCCCTCCTGTCTTAACTTCCCAAGTACTGTGATTAAAGGCATGCGCCACCACACTCGGCTTAACCTGACTTTTAATCTTATCCCTACTATTGATTTTAAAGTTTCTTTCTAGCTGGGTGTGGTGGCGCACGTCTGTAATCCCAGTACTTGGGAGGCTGAGACCAGAGGATCTGGGTTCTCCGCCAGCCTCACTACTTAGTGAGGCCCTCCACAACTTAGTGAGACCCGGTTTCAAAATAAAGAATAAAAAAAATAGGGCTGGGGTGTAGCTTAGAGGTAGAATGCCCTTGGGTTCAATCCCAGTACCGCAAAAAAAAAAAAAAGTTTCTTTCTAATTTATTCTAAATTCTTGCCTTTGATTCAGGCCCTCTTGGCTCTGGGCTTGGGGCTTGATAACAAACACTTAAGTTTTTCTCACCATGCCAGTTAGAATGTGTGCCCTCCCTGAATGGGCCAGTTTGCTTTACCAGCATGTTTTTTGAAAACCTTTTTCCTGTTACTCTTCCTATTTTTTCTAGTCACTCTATTCAAAGAAGAGCCTTCTAAGGGTAGAAACTGAATATACTTTCACTCCTCCTCTTTCCTGAATTTAACTTTTTCTGTCTTCTTTCGGCATAACTTAAAGCTGGGAAGGGAGTGGGGACAGAGTATCATTAAACTGTGGACCCATGCCAAGAGACAGAAGCCTAGCCCTGGTCTTCTGCTGGGTCTGCACTTCCTTGCATTGTCCTTCCTGGAGACTGATGACCTTCCTTTGTCAATAAATGAAATCCCATGTTCCACTCAAATCTTGGGAAAAGAATAGGTATTACTCATCTCTCCTCTGATTCTATCTTCCTTTATTTACTAGAGCCCAAGTTATTTTTGCTTATCGCACACTTGACCAGAGTAAAAGATTATAATATCTTCATCTTTGGCCCTGGCTTTTTCTTAATTTTTCATCAGGCCCCTTTCTAGGCCATCCAGTGCAATCTAGTACAGTATAATAGTGGAAGGGGATTTCAGGATAAAATTAAGCAAACAAGGAAAACATAATCAAAAGTTGTAGTCACTGGTCAGCAAAAAAAGAAGGCTTACCATATTTATCCCATGAGGTATTGCATGATATCATTCCACTGTGTGGGGGGGGGGGCTGGGGATTGAATCCAGGGGCATTCTACCTCTGAGCTGCACCCCCAACCCTTTTTATTTTCAAACAGAGTCTAACTAAGTTGCCTAGGTTGACCTCAAATTTTGCAGTCCTGTCTCAGCCTTCCAAGTACTGGGATTACAGGCATGTGCCACCACATCCAGCTTCATTCCACTTTTTCAAAGACCCTAATACTTGAATTTGTGGGGTTTTACCCTAGTCTGTCATGCCTTATCCCCCCCATGATCGTTCTCTTTGTTCTGTCCTTCTTTTGACCCTAGAGAAAACATGCATTCTTCATGCTGCCAGCATTGTTCTCTTTTATACTATTCTCACCTAGAAAATCTTGAGATTGGCTGACAGGATTTCATTCCTCCCAAACAATCTATAATCTGTGTCATGCATTTGCATTTTTTCAGCATCATGATCTTGCCCTTGGTAGTTCTGTGGTCTACTATTACTATCTTAAAAATGCTCAAGGCCCTCTGTATACATTTTAATACATGAACCCTAAAAAAGGGATAGTTTTTGAAAGTGAAGACTGTCTTACTTGCCTCATATATTAGTACAGTGTCTACACATAGTCCATGCTTAATCTGCTGAAGAGATACTGGACTTTGAGTTTTATTCCCAATGTGTAGTATCAAAAAATTAAGATGATTAAGTTAGTCCTTTCCCCTTGTCTGGCTCCTAAGTTTATTTAATTAAAAGACAGAATAAGCTGTCAAAGTTACCTTTAGCAACTAATTTGTAAGTCTCTGGTTATGTATAAGATATAATTTTAGATTTTATAGAAACTAAGTTTTATATTTTTTTACAAATTTCTGTTGTTAAAATACAGAGAATAAGCCTCACCCATGAGGCTGAAATTTATGCAATAATTTAGCTGTTAGTTTCAAAGTGCATGTATTACTTTTGACGCTAGTTCCCAGATTTATAGTCATTCCAGTGGATGCATAGGAGATAATTCTGTGAAAGCTTTCACCCAGCCTACTGATGCTTTTTTACCTGGTGGGCTGTTGCAGTTGGTATGTTTCCTCCAACAAGGTCCTATAAAAATGAAATGCTTCTAAAAATAAAATAATTAAACCTAGTCAACTGAAATACGTAAATAGAAGTTGCATGTTTTCAACAAAAAGGTAATTATTTACAGATGAGCAGTCTCAGGATGATAACACTGGGACAGAATTTCATTTCTTTAGTTCCACTGCTTCCCAGCTAGTGTGCATGAAGGAACATAGACTGTGGGATGCACACAACACATGGTCCTGGAATACTATTTTTATTTGGATAAGAGGTGTTTTGTTGGTTCTTTTTTTTTGTTTTGTTTTGTTTTTTAATTTTTGTATTCAAAGGGATGTATTATACAGGTGAATTTAGAAGTCACATGATGTCCTAAGATAAAAATGAGAACTTACTGGTTTTCTTGTGTCTGGGTAGAGTATATATTTGCCCTTTCTGTTGCTAAGCCTGCTTCATTTCATAGGAAAAGAAACAAGTTTAAGGAGGCAGAAAGGGTCAGGATGTGAATTGACACTGCTCACATCCATTTTTTGCCAATGTTTCCCAAATTTCTCACGCCTCAGAGAACCTATTCTTTGATCCACCTACCCCCAAGGATCTCACATTGGAAAGATGTTACCTACCAAACTACATCTAGTACATAAACTATTTTACTGTATCTTGGTTAACCAAAAACAAAGGAACTTTACAAGTTAGAGTTCTGATTACCACAAGCTAGCCAGAAAGAAAACTAATTTGGGAAAAATGGACACCTACATAAATCTTCAGGAAATACTGAAAATGGTTTGCAGGTTGGCATTATTACTATCCCAAAGCCTTGCAGGTATGGGGACTCCTGGGAGCAGTGGGGACACCAGGTTCTGAATCCTTGTTCAGATGCCTGCTGCCTGCTTCAAATCTAACAGTTCTCAGCTGACTAAAACAGATGCCTGTATTTCCAAGTGAGCATGTTGAATTGATGCTTTTCTTTTGCTGTTTGCATATAGATTGAATATGAAAGGAAAAAGAAAGAAGATGGAAAGCGAGCTCGGGCTGATAAGCAACATGTTCTAGACATGCTATTTTCAGCCTTTGAGAAGCATCAGTATTATAATCTTAAGGACTTGGTGGACATCACAAAACAACCTGTGGTATGTATATATTCATATTGATCCTTTAAATATGCCCTGCTTCGTTAAAATGTCGTTACTGAGGAGAAATGTGTCCTTCGTATATGATTAAGTTCACATTCACTTATGTCAATGACAGAGTTTATGTGAACATTCAGAAAACATGTCTTACTGCAGCTATTTTTGGTAACATCAGCTTAATTATTTTACATTTCAAATGCATTTAATATCAACAATTCCATATGAAGAAAAGGAACTATACTTCTTTTGATGTATTCTTGAGATTAAGTCTGAAGACTGTTATACATCAGTCTTTCACTTTCGTTAAGAAATTAATTTAAATTCCAAAAGATCTAAATACTTTCTTTAATAGAGAAGAAAGTGTTCATGCTGCAGTATTATCAACTCATCTTAATGACTTCACTCCCTTTGGCATCAAAGCCTTAGAAACAGCATTCCATGCTAGATAAAAAATTTGAAAAAGAATAATTCATTAGCTGAGCTGTGTTTCTTCTGGTTTTAATGAAGTTTATCTTTGTATTTTTATATATAAATATATCTACAGGAAAAGGCCATTCGAGAAACTCTGAAAGCAGACAAGACATTTTTATGGAATAAAGCATACACAAAATTAGATATGGGGGGAAGCACAGGTAGAGGGACATTTCAGTGATACTGAGGAACACAATTCCTTTGCCTTAACATGGGATGTAAGGTTTATTCATTTTGCACCAAAGAAAGGGGATTATTAGAATGTTTGTTTTGCTTCTTCACATAATTTTTATATGGTAGTACTTAGTGAATCTCTTGACTCATGATCAAGGATGAACTTCAGGGAATCCATTAACTTCCTGAATATATGCAAAAAATGTTTAGATTTTTCTTTCTTTTTTTTTTTTGTGGTACCGGGGATTGAACGCAGGGGCGTTCTACCTCCGCGCTATGCCCCCCCCCTGTTTTTTATGCTTTATTTTGAAACCGGGTCTCACGAAGTTGTGGAGGGCCTCACTAAGGAGAGAGACAAGGAGAGAGAGAGCGAGAGCTGAGGCTGGCCACGAACCCGGATCCTCCGGTCTCCGCCTCCCAAAGTACTGGGATTACAAACGTGCGCCACCACGCCCGGCTTGTTTAGATTTTTCTAGGGAACAAATCCATAGTTTATCAGATTCTCATAGAGGACCACTGATCTAGAAACTAAATAATAGTTTTATCATTTATAGACTGCATTGCCTCAACAAGCAGATTTTTGAAGGTAAGGGTGTATGTTATCCTATATTCATATACCCCACAGAATAAATTAGTAGAAATTAAGCCAGGCGTGGTGGCGCATGCTTGTAATCCCAGTACTTGGGAGGCTGAAACCGGGAGGATCCAGGTTCATGACCAGCCTCAGCTATTTAGTGAGGCCCTCCGCAACTTAGTGAGACCCTGTTTCAAACAATAAAGAATAGCCGGGCGTGGTGGCGCACGCTTGTAATCCCAGTACTTTGGGAGGCGGAGACTGGAGGATCCGGGTTCGTGGCCAGCCTCAGCTCTCTCTCTCTCTCTCTCTCCCTGTCTCTCTCTCTTTCTCTCTCTCTCTACTTAGTGAGGCCCTCCGCAACTTCGTGAGACCTGGTTTCAAAATAAAGTATAAAAAATAGGGCCGGGGGTGTAGCGCGGAGGTAGAACGCCCCTGGGTTCAATTCCCGGTACCACAAAAAATAAATAAAGAAAGAACAAAAAATCGGGCTGGGAGTATAGCTGAGAGGTAAGATGCCCCTGGATTCAATCCCCAGTACTGCAAAAAAATAAATAAATTAGTAGAAATTTACTAATGCATTGATCTGAAAAAAGGAAAACCCTAGTCCCCAAGGACCATCATATTTTCCTCAAATGGATTTTGACAGGCTTCATGTCATTTATGGTGGAGGTGGAGGACAAAGAATTAGTGTCAAGAAAGTATGGAATGCTTTTACCAGGCTGGAGTTAAGCCGGAGCTAGGGTTGCCCTCACCTAGAGGATGGGGTAGGAGTGGACAACGTAGATTCCAGACCTGCTGCTTACCTCCGTGGGAAGTCACTTCCATTCCTAAAACTGAGAGAGTTGGACTAGATAATCCTGGCCATGCCTTCCAGCTCTGAATCTGAGATTCCCTCCTTCTCCTATTCCATCTCCTTCTCTCCACCTCTCTCTTACCTGTGAACTGAGTTGGCAAAGCCCATTGACAAGGAAGAAAATGGTCAAAGCCCAGTTCTTTTCTGTGTAGGTAACTATCCCATATATGTATGTATGTATGTATGTATGTATGTATGTTTAATTGGTGCATTATAGTCTCACATCATAATGTAAATCACATTGAACTATCCCCTTTTAAAGGGTCACAGAAGCCAGGTATGGTCGTGCATGCCTATAATCCTAGTACTTGGGTGACTAAGAAGGAGGATCCCAGGTTTGAGGACAGCCTCAGCAAGTCGTGAAAGTCTTATCGACCTAGTGAGACCCTGTTTCAAAATAAAATTAAGCCAGGTATGGTGGCGCGTACTTGTAATCCCAGTACTTGGGAGGCTGAGACAGGTTCGTGGCCAGCCTCAGTAGTTTAGTGAGGCCATCTGCAACTTAGTGAGACCCTGTTTCAAAATAAAAGAATAAAATAGGGCTGAGGGTGTAGCTCAGAGGTAGAATGCCCCGGGTTCAAATCCCTAGGACCACAAAAAAAAAAAAAGGTTCACAGACCATAAGTGAGTCTGTACTGATGGTCATCAGTACACTCCTATTAATTTCATTTTAGCCTGAGCAATACCCAAGAGAATTGAAGGAATCCATAAGACTAGTGATCCTGGAAAAGATACTTCTGCTAGAATGGAAAGAACACTGAATTTGAGTAATAAGATCTCAGTTCAAGTCCCAGTCCTGCCATGTAACCAAACCATTTTGAACGAGATACTAAAATATGTTGAATACTATATATCATATACATATATAGATAGATTGTGTGTGTGTGTGTGTGTTTACTGGGGATTGAACCCAGGGGCATTCTACCTTTGAACTACACCCCAGCCCTATTTTATTTTTTTATTTTACAACAAGGTCTCACTAAGTTGTAGAGGGCCTTACTAACCTGTGGTCCTCCTGTCTCAGTCTCCCAAGTACTGGGATTACAGGCCTGAGCCACCAAACCCGGCTATGCATTTAAATTTAATGTTTAATTTACTTAACATGACATACTTAATATGAAATTTACCAATGTGTATGTTTATACTGTAAAATTTTAGTATGTAAATATGTTTACAATAATAGGTAGTTTATAGGATCCTTGTGATAATTAAATGTTTGTGAAAGATGCTTTGTCAACTGTAAATATTTTACTAATATTTGTTATTAAACAAAATTTCAAGTCTATGTAAAAGGAAAGAAAGGAGATCTTATTCCTGTCACTCGGCTCTTTAGTGTCTGCATTTAATGACACTGTCCTGTGGTAGCTTTTGCTTTCCAGTGGCTCCAAATCCACTTTCCATAACACATTTCCACTATGAAGACTTTCAAACACGTCTTCTTTGTTATTAGCAGTACTAATGCCATCTGCTTTCTGACCTTTATAATGTCATATTTTATAGACTCTGAGTGAATCTCAAGTATCTTCTTATTTTTCCAGTTCTTTTCTACATTAGTTTTTCATAATACCTTCATTTCTACAATCAAACTTATTGATCAGAAAAACTGTCCTTAGGGTGAGTCTTTTTCTCTCACTCACCAGTTTGTGACTTGCATAGGCAACCGGAAACAGTGACAGTTTCTCTGCAAGGACATATAAGCCAATTGAAAAGGCCGAGTGTCGATAGCTATCGTACCCACTTAAAGGATTGTTTTTATATGGCTTAGATTTGGGGTTTTCCCCCTTCTACAGTGAAAGATCAGCGGAAGCGTATTACTTCTCCCTGGCACTTACTGATCTTTAACCTCGAATGTATTATGTCTAGTCTTTCTTCATCTTTTGTTATATCTGGAAATAGCATATACAGCATTTCCTTTTAAAATGCAAGCTGTTAAAAATCTTAACTAATTGCATCCTTTGAAAAGCCAAACTGAGCCATAACACAGTTTTCTAACTTAACACCCAATTAACAGTGTTCCTTTTACTGTACATTTCTATTAAAAGTGTCATAGAAAATCAGCTATGATTACAACTAAATCTCCTCATTTCCTTGTGCTCTATACTCCCAATTTCTTTTTTTTTTTTTTTTTTTTTTTTGGCGGTACCGGGGATTGAACTCAGGGGCGTTCTACCTCTGAGCTACACCCCCGACCCTATTTTTTATCCTTTATTTTGAAACTGGCTCTCACGAAGTTGCAGAGGGCCTCACTAATTAGCTGAGGCTGCCCGCGAACCTGGATCCTCCGGTCTCAGCCTCCCAAGTACTGGGATTACAAGCGTGCGCCACCACGCCCGGCTCTATCCTCCCAATTTCAACTCAATATTCAGGAAAGTTTATCTTTAATTATAGTTGACCCCTTCTAAGTCAGTGGTTCCCAATCACGTTGATCCAGTGGGCTACCTTTTAATTCAGAGTATGTAGTTGAACAACTGGTTAGTAAAGTAGATTCAGGTCAACAGGAAAAACCAGGTGCAGTGTAGAACCCATACTTTATTTAAGTCCCCCAGCTTTAAATACTGCCCAACAAATAGTGGCTTATTTGCAAGTAATTTTTTACAAAAGTTACACTGCTATGTCAGCAGTCAAGTGGTATTAACCTAATCTTCAGTTTATTTCCAGATAGGCCTAAGTAAAGGCTTGAATAAAAGTAATTTAAGCAAAATTTGAAATCAAGATACAAGGATGTATGCCTTGTTAAAGGATAGCATGGCTAGAGAATTTGAGACTGAATTTGAGCTGAGCATTTCTCTTACAAATAAAAATATACAGATTTGTCCTATTATGGGTCTGTGAATTGGTTGGGAGGAACAGAAACATCAAATTCTAAACAAAAATGTAATTTATCACCTGGTGTAGCTTGGAAAGTTCAAGACTGCTTCTATCTTTAGAGATGGCTAGATCTAGCACTGATAGTATTTAGAACTGTCCCTTCCCTCTTCTCTCAACATCTTTCCTCATCATTCCATCTTTCTTCTTTTTTTTTTTTTTTTTTTTTTGTGTGTGTGTGTGTTTCACTGGGGATTGAACCCAGGGGCATTCTACTTCCCAGCTACACTCCTAGCCCTATTTTATTTGTATTTTGAAACAGGGTCTCACTAGGTTTATGAGTCTCACTGCTTGCGGAGGCTGTCCCTGAACCTGCGATTCTCCTGTCTCAGCCTCCCAATTACTGGGGTTACAGGCGTGCACCACCATACTCAGCTTGGCTTTATTTTTAGGTAGGTTCTTGTCATATGGTAGCCAAAATGGCCTTCTGAACCATTTCACGGGTAGCAACCTCTCAGAAAAAAAATATATATATATTTCTGTCCTGATCATTCCGGTAAAAGCCCGAGGGAAGATTCAAATTTCTATGTCTGTGTGCCTATCCCCAGGGGATGGAGCCTGGAGTGCTCTGGCCAGCCAAGGCCAGCTGTCTTTCCCACCCCAAGTCACTGCCTTATGTACAGAGTTTGTACCTTAGTGTTAATCATTTTTACTGCTATCTCAGATTTTTTTTTTTTTTTTTTGCGGTACCGGGGATTGAACCCAGGGGCGTTCTACCTCCGAGCTACACCCCCGGCCCCATTTTTTATACTTTATTTTGAAACCGGGTCTCACGAAATTGCGGAGGGCCTCACTAAGTAGAGAGAGAGAGAGAGCTGAGACTGGCTGCGAACCCGGATCCTCTGGTCTCCGCCTCCCAAAGTATTGGGATTCAAGCATGTGCCACCACACCCGGCCCTATCTCAGATTTAATATGTTCAAAAGAGAACTCTTGATTTCTACACCCATCCAAAGCCTCCCTAGACTTCCCCATTTCAGGAAGTGACACCATCACCTGCAGGTAACCCAACCTCTATTCCTGTTTCCTCTTCATGGTATAGATTACAAATTGTGATGTGTAGATTCTCACTCAGGATCTTAAGGGTAGACAGTCTCTTAGAGACTGTCTAGTTCAGTTTGCTAACTTACTGAGTCCGAGGTGGGGAGTTGGCTAGTCATTTGGAACTAGTTGTCTTGACTTCAGTCTGGGAGTATCTTTTATCACTTTACCTGGTCTGTATTCAGACATATACAGATCTGCTGATAAGCAAGGAAAATGCTTTTCTAACAATAGGAATGCTTTTGTGTGTGTGTGTGTGTGGTACTAGGGATTGAACCCAGGGGCATTCTACCTCCGGGCTATACCCCCAGCCCTATTTTTTTTTATTCTTTATTTTGAAACTGGGTCTCAATAAATTGCAGAGGGTGTCACTAAGTAGCTGAGACTTGCCGGGCGTGGTGGCGCAGCTTGTAATCCCAGTACTTTGGGAGGCGGAGACCGGAGGATCCG
>PVJS01037089.1:0-20114 GCA_004027185.1 Glis glis
GTGGGGGGGGGGGGACTGGGAAATGAACCCAGGGGCATTCTTACCCAGCCCTATTTTATTTTCTAATTTTGAAATAGGGTCTCACTAAGTTACTGCGGGTCTTGCTAAGTTGCTGAGGCTGGCAGTGAACCTGCGATCCTCCTGTCTCAGCCTCCCAAGTACTGGGATTACAGGTGTGCACCACCACACCCAGAACCCTTTTTAATTATCCTTCATTTGTTTCAAGAATAACAGTTCTCAGAGTTCTTTTTTCTTATAATGCCTTCTAAGTGCAGCTACCAGCAACCATCATATATTATACTGACACAAAACATTGCTTTCCTACTGCTTATTGTAGAGCTACAAATTTACTAAGTACATGATATGTACCAAATATAGATGGTTTTGTAAAAAGGCTAGGCTTTCATATAACATTTTATTCTTTGGAACAGTTGATTATCCTACATTTTATTAAGTCCCACTTAATAATGCTGCTACTAGTATAACAAGAATAATACCAGATTTAGAAAAAAACTACTCAAATATCAATATACCACTCATTCCCCCAATTCAGATCACAAGAAAAAGGAGATTATACAAGCCTAGGAGATTTAACTACAAATATGAGATATCGTTTGGACCTCACAATATATATTCAGGCAAAAGCAAACTGGCATTCAGATATAGCAAAGCAAAGTAGGTAAGAATTTTAAATGGTTAACTGCACTGTACTTTTGTTTAAAAATCATAGATAATAAAAGGCAAACAGATTTTAAAACTCTCTCCCCAATATTTTTCTGTGTAGATACTTACTATTTAAAATGCTCATCACATTCAACAGAACACCACACAAATCAACTATATTTGCACCTTCCATTTGCTCTGCATGTATAATTAAACTCAATAAAATAAAAGTATACTGATATCTCTCCACAGTGTTAGCAGGTCACCCTCAAATAGCCTGACCTACACATGGCTTGTCTAGCCAGGTCAACATTATCATTCACAACTCCAGCCTATACTCTTCCCGCTGACACTAGTCTTAATTATTACACCATTTATAAAATATTCAGAGGGGAAACAAGACATTTCCAATAGCAGAAAGTTTCAGGTGGAAGAGCATTATTAGATTAACTACTATTGAAATAATTTCTCATTTAAGTTTAAAAGATATAAACCCTTATAGGTTATGTGCTAATGAGATCTAACCACTTAGTATTTACAGAGCATGGTTTGGTTCATCCACATCTACATTTATAAAATTATAAACTGACATGATATGCTTATCGCATATTACCTTCCCCGGTCAATTAACTGAGATCTTGTCCTGTTTCACAGGAAAGGAATATCTTCCAGACCTCAGAGCAGTAACTTAGGAATTTCATGCCACTGTTTACAAAAAAAGATACTGGATGTCACTAAAAATCTCAGAGTAAAGATCTCTGAAAAGCTTCCCCATAAAAGTAATGAGAACACTATCAAAAACTGTTAGATTCAACCTTTTCTGAATGCTAGAAATTAACCAAAGACTTCCAGCAATTCAGAAAATGGTTATTCAAGAAAAACAGATGAATCTCAGTAAGAATAGTGAGCTTTGTGACATTTAATTTTCCCTAGACACACCTGCCCATCCCTACTCCACAGGAGTCTTGAAAAACAATAGCCACAATCAAGTCAGAGGCTTCAATTGGAACTCTTTCAAAGCCCCATCCAGAGAACAGTCATTATTGGACTTGGAAGACACACAGTTTTTCTTTACTTGAACTGATTCAGAGCTCACAGCATAGAAAGCATTTTACCTAAGTATTTGTCAAAACCAACCAGAAACAATAGTTGAACATAATTCTTAACCATAACTCTCTAAAGTCAACAGCAAAATGAACAATCCAATTAAAAAATGGGTGAAACATCTAAACAGATACCTTATCAAAAAAGATATACATATGGCAAATAAGCATATGAGACGATGCTCAACATCATAAATTACGAAATTGCAAATTAAAATAATGAGATACTGCTACACATACTTTTGTCATATAATCCAGCAATCTTGCTCATTGGTATTTACCCAAATGACTTAAAAACTTATATCCACACAAAAATCTGCACATCACAGCTTTATTCATAATTTCCAAAATATAGAAGCAACCAAGATGCCTTTCAGTAAGTGAATGACTAAACTATGGTACATCAATACAATGGAATATTATTCAACACTAATAAGAAACTGTCAAGTCATGAAGACACTGAGGAACTTTCCATGTATATTATTAAGTGAAAGAAGCCAATCTAAAAAGACTACATGCTGTATGAGTTCAACTATATGATTCTAGAAAAAGCAAAACTCTGAAGACTGCAAAAAGATCAGCTGTTTCCAGGGATTGGAGGGAAGGAGGGATGAGGAGGTGAAGCACAAACTCCTTTGGAAAACAGTTTTACAGTTTCTTATAAAGTTGAACAAACAATTATTGTATGATCCAGCAATTTCACTCCCTAGGTATTTCCCCTCAAAATAGTAAAAATATGTTTATAACAGCTTTATTGATAATATCTCCAAACTCAAAACAACTCAAATGTCAATAAAAAAATGAATGAATAAATAAATTATAATACAAAAATAGAGGTATACATATAGAAATATTATAATACTGATACACAGAAAAATTAAAGTGAATATAAAAAATATAATATTGACTGGCTGTGATCCTTGGCACAGCAAAAAACTATATCATATATACATATATATATATTTACATTGCATCTGTAACTATATATATAATTATTAAACTATATACTACTGAGAAAAAGAAGCCAGATATGAAACAGTCCATTCTGTATAACTTTGTTTATATGACATAAGAGAAAAATTTTAAAAAATCTATAAAATTTAAAAAGCACATTAGTTGTTGCCTAGGGTTGAGGGAAAAGAACTAGAAAATGACTGGAAATGGGACAAAGGAATTTACAGGGATAAAAAGAAAGAAGGGGGAAGAAGATATTGATCAAGAATTTTACAAAGCTGGTGAAAGATAAAAAGCCATGCATTCAATTTCCTAAAAGGATAAACAGTATGCATTAGAAAACATATTTATCTAGTCACACAACATTAAAAATTACTATAAACCCAAGACCCAGGGGAAACTAAACTGAGACTAAAAGGCAAGGTCCCCTTAAAGTTACAAAAATAAGTGTGATAGCTAACTTCTTAATAGAAACAATAGAAAAGACAATGGAATTACATCCTCAAAGGGATTGGAAAGATTCAATTCATAAATATCTAAAATATCCTTTATCAAAAAAAGGTGAAATAGCTTGGCATGGTGGTACATGCCTGTAGTACTTGGGAGGCTGAGAGGAGGATCACAGGTTCCAGGCCAGCCTCAACAATTTAGCCATACTTGCAGTAACCTAGGGAGACCCTGTTCAAGGCCAGCCTCAGCAATTTAGCCATACTTGCAGTAACCTAGGGAGGCCCTGTTTCAAAACAAAAGTCAGGTGTGGTGGCGCATACTTGTAATCTCAGTACTTGGGAGGTTGAGACAGGAGGATCGCAGGTTCATGCCCAGCCTCAGCTACTTAGTGAGGCCCTCCGCAACTTAGTGAAACCCTGTTTCAAAATAAAGAGTAAAAAAAACTAGGGCTGGGGGTATAGCTCGGAGGTAGAATGCCCCTGGGTTCAGTCCCCGGTATTGCCAAAAACATAAAAAATAAAAAATAAATAAAATGGCTAGGGTGTAGCTCAGAGGTAGAATGCCTATGGGTTTAATCCCCAATACCACAACAAAAACAAAAAAAAAGTGAAGAAAAAAAGACATAAAAAACTGTAAGAATTAGTCATCAATAAATCTACATTAAAATAAATATTAGCCGGGTGTAGTGGTACATGCTTGTATTCCCAGTACTTGGGAGGCTGAGACAGTAGAATTGCAGGTTCGAGGACAGCCTCAGCAAGTAGTAAGACTTATCAATCTAGCGAGGCCCTGTTTCAAAACAAAAATAAAATAGGGCTGGGGGTGTAGCTCAGATGTAGAATGCCCCTGGGTTCAATCCCCAGTACCATACACACACACACAAAAAAACTTCGGGCTGGGGGTGTAGCTTGGTGGTAGAAGTCCTCTGGGTTTAATCCCCCATATCAATATACACATACATACATACGTATGTATATATATATATATATATATATATATATATATATATTAAAGGGCATTCTTCAGACAGAAGGGAAAAGATTCGACTAATAGAAGCTGAGGCACACAAAAGAATGAAGAATCACAGAAAGGGTAATTGTGAACAATTATTAACCATATGAACAATAATATTAACATCTTAAGAGATTCAAATTATCTAGAGAATTAAAATACACTTGGGGGTGTTTGATTGTGTATATGTGGTTTGTTTGGTTAGTTGGATGATTTGGGGGGTTTGGTAAGACAACTTTTGAGTAACCTTAGTTCCTCATCTTTAAGAGATAATAGTACCTAGCACACAATGTAGTTAAAAGGAACAAATAAGGTAATAGTACCAAAAAAATGTTAGCTGTTGCTATTATTATTCCTATTTATTATCTTTTCCCAGCAATAAAAAGTACTTTTGCAAGTATGTCCTAGCAATAATAATTGCTTTTGAGAATAAGGTCAAAATGCAAGGCATAGGCCACTCTAAGGGAAGGGTAGGTGGTACCTTGTGTATCTCACGTAGAAACAAATGTCTACCATAGGCTGGCTCTACACTACCACAGAAACAGGTCTTGGGATTTGGTATTCCTTCCTTCTGAAAGCTATCTGCAACTACTCTTAGGGCTTTTCTCTTTCAGGATTGACTGCAGAAAGAATCCATATTCTCCAACATTTTTTTTCTTCCCCCTCTTCCTCCTCCTCCTCTTCTTCTTCTCCTCCTTCTTTATGCCCTACTAAGCAAGCCTAGTGCTCATTTTCATTTCAAGTATTTTATTGCTGATTGTTATAGAGAACTCGGTAGTGTCAGATAGAAAATGTATTTGTTTCCTAAGTAACAAATTACCACAAACTAGGTAGTTTAAAATGACAAAATTTATTTTCTCACAGTTCTAGAGACCAGAAGTCTGAAGTCAGGGTGGCAGCAGAGCCAGGTGCCCCTGAAATGATTAGTGAACCTGTCAAACAATCCTTCCCTCCCTCTTCTTAGTTTCTGGTGGTTGCAAGAATCACCCTGGTGTTCCTTCTCTTAGAGCTGCAATAACTGCAACTTCTGCCTCTGCATCCGCTCTCTCAGGCTCTGTGTCCACAGTCCCCAACACTGTGACAGGGCCAACCCTAATCCAGTACGATCCCATTTCAACTTGAATTACACTGCAAAGACTGCATTTCAAAAAAAAAGTTACATTCGTAAATACTGGGGTTAGGACTTCTTTTTTGAGGGACACAAACTCACAGCAGAGAATGCCTGTATTTAGGAAGTTGTACAAATTTCTTATAATCCCTGTCCATGTTCTGCAGGCCTGGATTTCTGGAAATCCCTTGGGCCTGCTTTGCCCTCATATATCTCTGTGGCTAGCACTTTTTAAAGGGCCCTAGCTTTCTAATCTTGCAGCTCCTAAGAAGCCCTTTCTTCACAAAAATTTATCTTCCCAGGAAATAGGCTTGATAGTATAGTTAGAATAAATGTCTGTCCTCCTTGAGGACAGCAATCAAATCTTTCTAGCTCTTTGATACTAGAATGGGATCTGATATCAATATACATGAGAAACCATTCAAGTGCCCTCTCATTTCAGCTGTGTCATCTCTTTCTCAGAGGACCTCCTGACTAGGTGATTACCTTTAAAATGGGGTCCTATGCATATGAGAAAGATGTCCCTATGGCTCTTCCTCACACTCTGCATCCTGATGTTTCATCCCTCTGAGACTATTTGGTATCGTTCAAAAAAATCTCCTAGAAGGCATTGATTGGACTTCTGAGAGAAGTACCACTTTGCGAAATATGCATTAGTGAAATTGCTTCCAGGTCATCATACTTTACATTTTTGCTTGGCATAGTGTTCCCAACGGAAACCACAACTTCTTTAAAAGTTATATGATGACTTCATGTATGCAAATCAGTCCTCCTCCACATATCCTTTTCTCAATAGGTTCTTGTCTGTCTTGTTACACATTTGATACTGCTACTCTTTTTCTATTTATTTATTCATTTATTTATTTATTTATTTATTTATTTATTTAATTTTGGTACTGTGGATTGAAACCAGGGGCATTCCATCTCTCAGCTATAGCCCCAGGCCTTTTTATTTTTGAAACAGAGTGATCTCACTAAGTTGCTGAGGCTGGCCTCAAATCTGTGATCCTCCTGTCTCAGCCACCCAAGTACTGGGATTACTTTCAGGCATGTGCCACCATGCCCAGCTGATACTGCTACTCTTTTGTAAGTGAAAAAAGTTTTTACCTTATTTATCCCTTCCATAATCTACCATTTTGTCCAGTCTTATATATGTTTTTATAAAAATATTTGAAATATCCTAAAAATAAAAATAACTTCTGTATACTTAATACACAGTTTGAGAAATAGAATATTACTAATATAGGTGAATATTCTATGCATTTTTTTTCTTTTGGTACTAGGGATTGAACCCAGGGTATTCTACCTCTAAGCTAGACCTCCAGCCCTATTTTTTTTTTTATGGTACTGAGGATTGCACCCAAGAGCACTCTACCTCTGAGCTACACCCCCAGCCCTATTTTTATTTTGAAACAGGGTCTCGCTAGGTTGATGAGAGTCTCACTACTTGCTGAGGCTGTCCTCAAACCTGCAATCCTCCTGTCTCCACCTCCCAAGTACTAGGATTACAGGAATGTGCCACGACACCCAATTTTATATTTTATTTTGAAACAGGGCCTCACTAGGTTGCTGAGGATCTTGCTAAGTTGCTGAGACTGGTCTCGAATCTGTGATCCTCCTGCCTCAGCCTCCCAAGTACTGGGATTACAGGTGTGCATCACCACACCCAGCTTTTTTTATTTTGAAACAGGGTCTCACTAAGTTGCTGAGGATCTCACTAAATTGCTTAAATTGGTCTCAAACCCAGGATCCTCCTGTCTCAGCCTCCCATGTACTGGGATTACAGAAGTGAGCCACCACATCCAGCCTGCAATATTCTTTAATAACATTCTCCTTCTCTTTCTGCTTCCCCTGCCAGCTCTCCATGGGTACACACCACACAAGTTTTCTCTATAATTGATTACAACCTGGAAGCAGATATTTTATGATCTTCATGCATTTTTCATACTTTTACTAAATCATATAATGTTCTATATATTTTAAAATTTAATCCTGTACTATATATATTATAGATTCCTCTGCAACCTTTATTCCCCCTCAAACAATGATTGTGAGATTCATCATATTATACATATGGTTCTACTTCATTGTTTTAATAGCTTCATTTTTTCATTTTGAGAATATACAATCATTTTATAATCATTCTACTGATGTACATTTAGATACTTTCATGTTTTTGCAATTACGAAGAATGATTTTTGAACAACCCATTCATTACTGGACCACAATTAGTGTTATTTTTCCCTTCTTTTAAAATGGCTTTATTGAAATATAACTCATACACCATAAAATTCACCCTTTCAAAGTATACAATTCAGTAGTTTTTAGAATATTCATAAAGCTGTGCAACCATCACAACTATCTAATTCCAGAACATTTTCATCATCCACAAAAAAATCTCATAATCATTAATAGTCACTCCCTATTCCCCCCAACCCATCCCAGCTCATACCAATCATGAATCTACTTCCTCTCTCTATGGATTTACATATTCTGGATATTTTACATAAATGGGTTAATGCAATATGTGGAATTTTGTGACTGGCTTCTTTCACTTAGCATAATGTTTTCAAGGTTCACCCATATTGTAGCATGTGGAGTAACGTAATTGTGGTAATGTTTTCATGGGTGTATGCATGGGTATATTTCATGGGTGTATGCAAGAATATACTTACCAAAGTATATTCTTTAAATACATACAATTTGATGTATGTCAATTGTACCTCAATAAAGCTGTAAAAAAATAACTGGGCTGAACACCTTAATAGATGTTTTATCAAAGATGTACAGATAGCAAATAAATGTATGAAATATGCTCTATATCATCAGTCATCGGAGAAACACAAATTAAAATTACAATGAGACATCAGTAAACAACTACTAGAATAGTTAAAATGTAAACTACTAACAATACCAAGAGCTAATATGAATGTAGAATAAATAGAACTGGCATATGCTGCTGAAAGGAATGAAAAACAGAACCACCATTTTGGAAAAATGTTTGGCAATATTTTATTAAACATATACTTACCATATGACCTAGCAATTTTACTCCTGGGTAATCCAAAAATAAAAATCTATGACAACACAAAGACTTGTAGAAAAATGTTTATAACAGCTTGTATTCACCAGCATTTTCACAGTCATAATCTTAAGAGATGACCACGTAACTCAGAGGAAGATTATTTCCTCACAGTTTTCCTTGGAGATATTGGGGTTCAGTCCATATGAGGCCTGCGTCTGGATCTCAGGGCATGGCGGCAGAAAGTAGAAAGGGGGTGAGCACATGAACTATGCTCCTCACATCATAGAGGCGGAAAGCAAGAGAGTGACAAGGCCACACCCCCAGGGACCCACCTTCTCCAGCCACACCCCACTGGCCTGTGCCACCACCAGATAAAACCATTATAATGGCAGGG
Organism: Glis glis; assembly: GCA_004027185.1. Lineage (NCBI taxonomy): Eukaryota > Metazoa > Chordata > Mammalia > Rodentia > Gliridae > Glis > Glis glis. Next base: position 8,709 of record PVJS01037089.1, read on the forward strand.
CGTGGTAATCCCAGGACTTGGGAGGCTGAGACCAGAGGATCCCGGTTCACGGCCAGCCTCAGCTACTTAGTGAGGCCCTCCGCAATTTCGTGAGACCTGGTTTCAAAATAAAGGATAAAAAAATAGGACGGGGGTGTAGCTTGGAGGTAGAACGCCCCTGGGGTTCAACCCCCAGTACAGCCAAAAAAAAAAAAACATAATGGATTTATCCACTGTGGGATTACAACCCTTATGACTCAATTACATAAACTCCAAACACCAATTTATGAGCTCTTCAAAGGGCCATTCTATATTTAACCCTAACACAGTTTTATTGCTAACAGCCCAAATCTGGAAACAACCCAAATGTCCATTAACTGGTGAATGGATAAACAAACTATGATACACATGTATAGTGGAATACTACTCACACCGAATAAAGGATAAATTACTGATAAATGCAACAACATGGATAAATCTTAAATTATACTAAGTGAAAGATACCAGATGCAAACAGCTGTGTTTTAAATAGCTCCATTAACATGATATTTTTTCTTTTTTTTTTGCGGTACTGGGGATTGAATCCTGGGGCAGTCTATCTCTGAGCTACACCCCCAGCCCGATTCTCACTAAGTAGCTGAGGCTGGCCACGAATCCGGATAACATGATATTTTCAAAAAACAAACCTATAGATATCAGATCAGTGGCTACTAGGGGATAAGAATAGAGTCAGATGATAAAGCTGCATAAGTGAACTTAATAGATTTACAGAAATATTCTATATTTTGATTGTGGTAGTAGTACTTTACATTTGTCAAAACTCATAGAACTATATTCCTAAAAAGAGTGAGTTTTACCATATGTAAATTAGACCTCAATAAACCTGACAAGAAAAAAAGCAGCAGTGGGGGAGGGGTTGATACACATTATATACCAAAGAACAAAAATAAGAATGACTCCAATATATATAATTAAAAACACAAGCCGGGTGTGGTGGCACACCTTTGTAATCCCAGTACTTGGGAGGCGGAGACCGGAGGATCTGGGTTCACGGCCAGCCTCAGCTACTTAGTGAGGCCCTCCGCAACTTCGTGAGACCCAGTTTCAAAATGAAGGATAAAAAATAGGGCCGGGGGTGTAGCTCAGAGGTAGAATGCCCCTGGGTTCAATCCCCGGTACCGCAAAAAAAAAAAAAACCCACAAGCTAGAAGACAATAAAATATCAACATGCTAAAAAAACAAGTTAAACAAGAATTATGTACCCAGTTTAAAAACTAAACCTTTAAAAAATGGAAATTAAATTGAAAATATCCTCAAGCAAAACAAACACTGATGGAATCCTTCACCAACAAGCCTGTACTACAAGCAGTGTTAAAGAAAGTTATTCAAACTGAAGGAAAATGATGAAAATATGGATTTACAGAGAGAAATTGAATGGCAGAAACAATAAAGATGTAAGGCAGAACAAATTTACTTTAGTTTTCTTAATTTCATTAAAACCTCCTCATCTAGGCCTCATCTAGGATTAGATGGATGCATCCTAGCAAATATTTAATAACAACAACAAAATACCAATCCTATACAAACTCTTTCAAGAATTAGAGAAGGGCCAGATGTGGTGGCGCACACCTGTAATTCCAGTACTTGGGAGGCTGAGATAGGAGGACCACAGGTTCAAGGACAGCCTCAGCAACTTAGCGAGACTCTTGGCAACCTAAGGAGACCCCGTTTCAAAACCAAAAACAAAAAGCACTAGAAATGTAGCTCAGAGGTAGAATGAACCTGAATTCAATCCCTAGTACCAAAAAAAAAAAAATTATAGAAGGATACAACACATCTCAGATCATTTAAAAATATCAGCTACCATTACTCTGATTCTAAAACCAAATAATCACAATAAAGTAAAACTAAAGATAAATCCTCCTTATGAACTTTGAAGAATACAGTTAGAAAATCATATTAGAAGACATGGAGACCATTAGGATACACTATGTTCATGGATGGGGAGATTAAATATTGTAAAGATGACAATTCTTCCTAAATTAATCTGTATATTCAATACAATTCCTATCAGAACCCCAAAAGATTTCTCATGGCTTTAACTAGCTGATCATAAAACTCATATAGAAGATGTAAGAGCCAGGAATAACTAAGGCAAACTAACAAATTGATGGGGGAGGGTGGGGGGTGAAGAGAAGTTTACCTACTGGATATTCAGTCTTGTTTTAGATCTATAGTAATTTAAGACACTGTATATGTGCAGGGCTTCACATAGGAGACAGACTAGAAAGCTCAGAAATGGAGGCACACATGTGGAAACTAGATAGGATAAACTTGACATTACCAATTCAGTGGCAAAAGGATGTCCTAGCCCAAGGACTAGTGAACTCTTCCTGTAACTACTTCAGGCTTTGAAGCCTATATAGTCTCTTGTCATAAGGAATGACTGACACTGTAGCACAAAAGCAGCCACAGATATTAAATAAGCAAATGGATGTGTCTGTGTTCCAATAGAACTTATATTAGCAGGTAGTAAGCCAGATTTGGCCCATGGGCCATGATTTTTGAAATGGCAACAGAGTAATAAAAAACAATTAGTTAAAGCCATTCTTCAATCATACATGAAAATAAATTTCAGGTGAATTAATGTTCTAATGTGAAAAAATAATGCTTAAAATGGCTCCAGAGAAGATAAAGAGATTATGGTCAGGGCATGCTGGTAGAATTTCACAATTAAAATTACTTTAGTATAAAACATCCAAAAATTAAAGCACATAAATATTCACTCTTCATGTTGATCAAGAATTGTTCTGCTTTTTATATTAACTAAAAAAAAAGACCATGAAAACAATTATTTATGTATGCCCCTGTGCCCATATACTACCCTTAACTGTGAATAATCTTCCTATAACTTTAGGAAGCACTGAGGACTTTTCTAATATTCTTAAACCAGTGCTTAATTGAAAATTTCAGCCTTTTCAATCCTTACCTCCCTCAGAATTTCGAGTATTAACTTAGAAGTTAAATGATGGCCATTTTGTAAAACATTTGGCTGATTTTCCTGCTAAATTATTTCTACTTTTAAAAAAATAGAAATAAATGGCTAGAACTGGGCTGGGGTCCTAGGGATATCCCTATTTCAAATTAAGTCTAAAACTCCCTGAAACTGATACAAAACTTTACATGTATTGATCATATTCTGGAGAAAAGTTCCAAGGGCTTTTTTCTGGTTCTTAAAGGGGATTGTGATCTCCCCTAACCAACAACCAAAAAGAAATTTAAGAACCTCTGTTCTAGAGGCTGGGCATAAAGAAGCTCATTTGAATCATCAAATTGGAAAGGAAATTTTCATAGTCACAGACATGGGATGTAGGAAAAGCTATCTACACTGTAAATCTCCCGAAATGGTCCTGTATCCCAAGGAAAACTAAATGTATTGCGGGGTCGGGGTGGGGAGTATCAGTACACTAGAAACTAAAGGTCAGTGAAAAAGAGGATTTAATCAGTGGTTGCTTGGGATCAATTGCCAGGGTTTGATTATTCTCCAACAAGACACAGTGACTTGATTCTTTCCAAAGTCTAAACAGTATTCATATCCCCAATATGAAACGCATTATCAACAAGGGTCTAAGAACCAAATAATGTTTTCGACAGGAACCCATCAATAACTTACATTTTTGCAGCGCTCTCTAAGGCGCTTTCCCTGGTCGCTCTCCTGGTGACCTTCCCTGCTTACCCCTCGGAAGGAGGGAGACAGCAGCGTCCCTTCTAGATGGGAACGTTCTGGACTGTTTGTGAGGTCTGCGATGCTCACCAGGTGGCTTGGGAGCCATGTTTCCACACTGTCAAATAAATGGAGAAAGTTTCAGACCACGTCAATGGAGAGATGGATATCATTGTGCAGGAGACCGAATGGGGCGCACAATCGACGTGAGGGGAAGGTGATCGCGTCGGAGCGACCATTGTGACAGGGGAAGGTCGCACGGGGCGGAGCTTTCCCTCGGGGCGGCGTGGCAGCGTCTGACCCCAGAAGCCGCGTGAGGTAAACACCCAGAGCTGCGAGGCCCGGGCCGACTCCGCTGCCCCGCACCTCCGGCCGCCCTCTCCGTCATTCTCGGCTCTCGATCGCTCACTCCGCCGCTCGTGGGCTCCAAAGACCCGCCCAGCTCCAGCTGGAACCTCGCGGGTCTACCCGCCACAAATTCAAATGCGCGCTCCGGAGCCTCACGGTCTCGCACTCCCAGAGTGAAGGGCCGACGGGCCAATCGCAACCCGACTTTCCCTGACGTCAGGAGGTGGGCGTGGCTAACGGAAGGGGGTGGGACGAAACAGTCTCCAAGACAACGGCTTCCGGGCGGGTCTATTAGAAGTACTTCCGGCCCGAGGGCGGGAGGCTGAGGGAATGGTTTTCTGACATTGCAGGCTGCTGGCCTTTCCTTGAGCGTAGCGACACAGGACAGTGCTAGGGTCATCCCACCCAACGGTTCACCTGTCCACCAAAAGGTTGACCTGTCCATCAAACGATTTACCTGTCCAGTTGTAAGTAAGGTAAGCACGTGGTAGTACCGCCTCGTTATACGACAGTGACGACAACTCACCAAGGCCGACTTGTCTCAGAACATGCTTGTATTTGAAAGTTGAAAATCTGGATCTTCAGTAGCTTCTTACCATGTGAGTTTTTAAAAACTGCGCTGTAAGCTGGGCGTGGTGGCGCACGCTTGTAATCTCAATACTTGGGAAGCTGAGACAGGAGGATCCAGGTTCGCGGCCAGCCTCAGCTACTTAGTGAGGCCCTCCGCAACTTAGCGAGACCCTGTTTCAAAATAAAAAATAGGGCCGGGGGTGTAGCTTGGAGGTAGAGTGCCCCTGAGTTCAATCCCCAGTACCGAAAAAAAAAAAACTGCACTGTATACATTGGGTGCAATTTGAGTTTCAAAGTTCTGGTTCTTTCTGACCCAGAAATTCCCATCTGAACCGAGTCATGTACAGAAGACTTGAAATTTATTTTCTTTCACAGACTCAAAGGTTCTCTGACTTAATTTCTTACTCTCCCATAAATCTAAGATGCACAAGTGGTTTGAGCCAAACCATTCCAAGAACCAAACTAATTAAACTGAGTCTCCCTCTTTTTTTAGGAAAATCATTTTTATCTGAAATAGTTTAACCAGAAAAGAATGAAATAGCTTAACCCAAATGTTAAACATAGCTCCCTTTGGTTCAACATGTATCTCTCTCTCTCTTTTTTTTTTTTTTTTTGGTACTGGGGATTGAACCAGGAGCATTGTACCTCTGAGCTACACCCACACCTTTTTTTATTTTTTGTTTTGAGACAGGGTTTCACTAGGTTGCTGAGAGTCTCACTATATTGCTGAGGCTGTTCTTGAACCTTCCATCCTCCTGTCTCAGTCTCCCAAGTACTGGGATTACAGGTGTGTACCACCACACCCAGCTCAACATCTATGATAGCCTAAGTTTATCTCGTTTATGAAAGAAAGTAAATGATGTTGAAATTATGGAGAAATAAAGCTTTCTACCACCAGGTTTCTATAGCTTTAGAATGCAATCATACAGCTTTAAGATAGTATCCTTTAACAAACCACAAAGTCATTATTTAATTCTTATCACCAAAACCTAAAACTTCAGCTAAACTTATCTGCTCATCAAGAGGAATTTCTTCCTTTAGAGTTAAGGGGCAGGGAAGCATTTACCAAAGCTTAGCTCTGTGTGTGTTTAGGTTCCTGCCAACTCCTTTCTTTAAATTCCATCTTCAAAACTCCCTGCTAATGAGCACTTTTCCAGCCGCTTAGATGAAACGTTCTGAATAACATCCTCAGCCTGAAGGTTAGAAATTTCATTAAATAAAAAATTAAATACATTAGAATACTTAGATATGAAACATTAATGAACTGAGTAATACATGCATAAGAGCAGGCACTTAAAACACAAGCCACCTGCTTTGTAGTTGTCATATATTTGCCTTTAAACACTATTCTCTCCTGCATGTCCTCTCCCCTCTATTTCATTGAATCCTGCCTGCCTTCAAAACCCAGCTAAAATTCTGAATCCTTTGTGACTTAGCCCACACTCAATTCTATCCTCCTGTAGAATTAAATATGTTCTTTATTTGGCATTTTTGCTTTATGCCTTATAATGTTTATCATACATGTTTATAAACTTATCTTGCATATAATTTACCTCAGTTGCTAAATTCTCAGTCACTTAGAATTGCATTCAGTACTGTACCTGGCAGAATAACTTAAACATGATAAACGAGTTTTGATGTAAAAATGCCTAATTTTACATTAATGTTAAGTGTAGCTGTAGCAGTATTCGTTTGCTAGGGTTACCATAACAAAATACCATAGACTGGGTGGCTTAAACAATAGAAATTTATTTTCTCACAATCCTGGAAGCTAGGAATCCAGGACTAACAGGGCTGGTGTTGGGTTTTTGTTTGCTTGTTTTTTGGAACTGGAGATTGAACTCAGGGTCATTCTACCTACGAGCTATACCCTCAGCCAGCCATATTTTTCTTTTTTATTTGGAAACAAGATCTCACTGAGTGGCTGAGAGCCTTGCTAAATTGCTGAGGCTGGCTTCGAAGCTGTGATCCTCTTGTCTCAGCCTCCCAAGTATTGGAATTACAGGTGTAGACCACCACATCCAGCTAGATTGGTGTCTTTTAAGGCCTCTCTTCTTGGCTTGTAGTTGTCTGTCTAGCCCTCTATTGTCACATTGTTTTTATTCTGTTTCCAAATTTGATCTTGTAAGGACACCAGTCTTACTGTATTAGGACCAACCTTAAAGACCTCATTTTAATTTAATTACCTCTTTATAAAGATCTTATCTCCAAACATGATTACTTTCTGAGATATTAGGGGTTAGGACTTCAACATATGAATTTTGGGGGGACATAGTGAAGCCCAAAACAGTAACACTCAAGAAATATTTGGGCAAAGCTACCTGTTACCTTTCAGAATTCTCATCTTGTAATCCCAGTACTTGGGAGGCTGAGACCAGAGGATCCAGGTTCGTGGCCAGCCTCAGCTACTTAGTGAGGCCCTCCACAACTTAGTGAGACCCTGTTTCAAAATAAAGAATAAAAAATCAGGATGGGGGTGTAGCTCGGAGGTAGAATGCCCCTGGGTTCAATCCCCAGTACTGCAAAAAAAAAAAAAATTATCATCTTTGGGACTAGGGGTGTAGCTCAGTGGTAGAGTGTCTGCCTAGCATGCTTGAGGCCCTGCCTTCAACCCCCAGCACCATAAGGAAGAAAAAATTCTCATCTTTAGACTTATAGATGGTATGGATATGTAAATCAGATTCGTGTAAATAATAGGGAGTCGTAGGACCTGTGATAAGTCAGTGTCTTGTCCTGACAAAAGTCCATACAATGCCTACCCTCCAATTCCCCCCCTAAAAAACCCAATTTGACTGATTTTTACTGGCAGGGCATCATTTTGCAGAAACCACTACCATGTTATTGAATTTGGAATTATAGCTTCCTATGGTAGATATTGGGCATATTAAGTATATTTTTTAATATCCATAGATATATTTCCCAGACCCCATTGGTTCTCACATTACTTTTTATCATGTTTCTGCTGCATTGGAGAAACTGCACTAAATGCCATACTGAGATTAAAATCCATGAGTTTGGCCACAAATATTCAAGAGTTACAAGGACATCCTATTTTTGAGGTAATTTATTAAATGCAAAACTACTGTAGTCCCTGCCTTATCTACAGTTTTGTTTTCTGTGGTTTCATTTACCACAGTCAACCACAGTCCAAAAATATTAACTTGAACTTTCAGAAATAAATAATTCATAAGTTTTCAATTGTACTCTGTTCTGAGTAACATGATGAAATTTTGTGTTGTAGTCCATCCCACCCAGGATGTGAATCATCCCTTTGTCCAGCATATCTACACAGTATACATGACCTACCTCTTAATCACTTAGTACTCCTCTCTGTTATCAGAGCCACTGTTATATTACAGCAGTGCCTATGTTTAAGTAGACTTTATTGTACTTAATAATGGCCCCAGAACACAAACTTCTATTACAGTATATGGTTATAATTGCTCTACTTTATTATTAGTCCTTGTTGTTAATCTCTTACCATGCCCAATTTATAAATTAAACTTTATCATACGTATGTATGCATAAGGAAAAAAGTAACATTTGTGGATAAGAAGGGACTTATATAAAATTTGTTATTTTTTTGTGTGTGTGTATAGCTTTATCCTGTAAATAAAATAGAATTCAAAAAAATTCTGGTCACATTGTATGTATTGATAAGGCAAAGGTTCTTTCTTCAAGTACAAGGGTAAATGAAGTGAGACAAATAAAAAATAATTATAGTACAAGATTAAAGTGAGAAGACCAAAAGAAAATTATAGGTAAGTGTAATGGGAAATTGTAGGAGGAAAATATTTCATCCAGCAAGGTGTGTTATGGAAGATGTTTAATGCAGTTAGAATAAATCTTTCTATGGCACTTGGTACTTCTTGTATAGTATTAATCAATATGTTATACGGTCATTATTTGCATAAGTTCATATCTCCTCCATATATACTTTGGAGTACAGAACAATGTCTAAGTCTTTCTATAGTCCAGTCTAGTGTAAGCAAAAGTAGCCAGTGTTACCCAAAAGGGTCCCTTGGAGAACTTTTTAAAAATAAACTTTTCTCAACTGTAGCTCTGAAGATTCTAATTTAGTGAACTTGGAGAGGTGGTAGAAAATCTGTAGAAAAGGTTTCCCCCGCTTAATAATTCTAATGATCAGCCTCATTTGGAATCTACTGCCCTAGAGCACCTAGTATATAGTATGCTCTCAATAAATTCTTGTCACATTAAATGAGCAGAGCTGTGATTTAGTAAGATTAATAGGACCCCAGTGTATAGGATGAATTAGAGTTAGAAATATCCCAGAGGCAGGAAAATCCTATTACAGACATCCAACTAAGAGATGGAGCAGCCCTAAACTAGAGTGGAGACAACCGGAAAGGAAAAAAACTAATGGGGAATACTGACAAGGTGGAATGAGGTGAATTAGATGAAACTCAATATATGCAGTCGTTCTCAAAATATAGCGTGCCCAAATCTTTCTGTACAGTGTTTATTTAAAAAGCAGAATTCTAAGCCAGGCGTGGTGGCGCACACTTGTAATCTCAGTACTTGGGAGGCTGAGACCGGAGGATCCGGGTTCGCGGCCAGCCTCAGCTACTTAGTGAGGCCCTCCGCAACTTCGTGAGACTCGGTTTCAAAATAAAGTATAAAAAATAGGGCCGGGGGTGTAGCTTGGAGGTAGAATGACCCTGGGTTCAATCCCCGGTACCATAAATAAATAAATAAATAAATAAATAAATAAATACATAAATACATAAATAAATAAAAAGCAGAATTCTGTGCTCAATCCTTGAAGACCTGTTCAATGAGTCCAGGGTAAAGCATATGAATCTGCATTTTGTTTTACAACCCTTCCTCATGATTTTGATTTGTTACTTAATCCATTTCCACTTAAGACCTCAGTTGAGGAACATCCTGATCTGTTGACCACGGTGAGTAAGGAAGAGGTATGATTGAAAGATAATTGAAAAGAGTACAACTTGAGTGACAGGTAGGATGGTATGCCATTAATAGACTGAGAATTTGGTTTAGAGGGAACTCAAGTTCACTCGCGAAGCCATTGAGCAAGCAAGAAATGCCATTTACAGCCTAGGAAAGAGGTAGCAGTGAAGAAAATTTGAAAAATATGTGTAATAAAGATTCCTAAGAAAGAAAGAAAAAGAAGAGGGTAATAGAGAAAATTTAGGGGTATTTCTTCTTTTATGGATATTGAAAAGGAGGCAGCACGTGAAACACAGATGGGAAGAAAACCTGCAGAACCCCCCCAAAAAAAGAAGAAGAAGAAGAACAATCTCAGACAATAAATATTTACATTTTCTAATGTAAATGAGAACTATGGGTCAGGCATAGAAAATTAACATCTATTTGGTTCTCTTGAATGAAGAAAGTTCTATGGAATTTTGGGATTGCTATGAGTTGAAAGATAAATTGATGAAAATTAAAGCTAGGAATTATTAAACATAACTTGAAATTGGACAAAAAAGGTAAGAGATTATCATTATATTAAAGAGGTAAACCCCTAAGTTGCTTTTAATTCATTGGGAATTTCCATTTCTTAGAACAGAAAATATTTTTAAGAGCAAAGTCAAAGCAAATAAAAAGTGATAGATAAAAGAGCCATGATCGTATTAATAGTAATCATTCATCATTAGTCAAGCCTAGATTTTTCTTAAGTCTTTTGTAGATAATGGGGATAAAGGAAAGGAATGAATAAGACTGATTATATTACCCTTTTTAAGCCAGGCACAGTGGTACACACCTATAATACCAGTACTTGAGAGGCTGAGATAGAAGGATCTCAAGTTCAAGGCCAGCCTCAGCAACCTAACAAGAACCAGCAACTTAGCGAGACCCTGTTTCAAAATAAAATAAAAATTCAAAAGGCTGGGGGTATAGCTTGGAGGTAGAAACAAGGAAAGAGGGCTGGGCATGGTGGCGGACACCTATAATCCCAGTACTTGGGAGGTTGAGACAGGAGGATTGCAGGTTCAAGGGCAGCCTCAGCAAGTAGTGAGACTCATCAACCTTAGTGAGACCCTGTTTTAAAATAAAAACAAAATAGGACTGGGGTGTAGCTCGGAGGTAGAATGCCTCTGGGTTCAATCCCCAGTACCAAAGAAAAGAAAAGAAGAGAGAAAGAGAAAAAAAGGAAAGAATGAAATAATTTCTGAAATGCAAACTAGTATTTTTTGGTTTTGTTTTGTTTAAGATAAGTTTTAAAGAAGGAAAATTAGGAGAGGGAAAACTAGTATCTTTTCCAAATTTAGCAAGAAAATTATTTTATGAACATTTTGTATTATATGCCAATCTTATGAACCATAAGTAGATAATAACTATGGTGATGAACTATATAAAAGACCTGGATTCAAAATTTAGGTCTACCTTCTCCCCTCTCCTTCCCCCAGTACTGGGTATTGAACCCAGGGGCCCCTTACCACCCAGCTACATTGTGGCCATTTTTATTTTGAGACAGTGTCGCTAAATTGCCCAGACTGGCCTTGGATTTGCAATCCTCCCTCATCAGCCTCCCCATTAGCTAGGATTACAGGTATGTGCCACTGTACCCACCTCAGGTCTACCTTTGGTATATGTGTGTATGATAGTGGGGATTGAACCCAGGGACATTCTACCTCCAAGCTACACCCTCATCCCTTTTTTATTTTGTGTTTTGAAACAGGGTCTTGCTAGGTTGCTGAGAGTCTCGCTAAATTGCTGAGGCTGTCCTCGAACCTGCAATCCTCCTGTCTCAGCCTCCCAAGTACTGGGATTACAGGTGTGCACCACCACGCCTAGCT
>PVJS01037090.1:0-20114 GCA_004027185.1 Glis glis
TAGCGCGGAGGTAGAACGCCCCTGCGTTCAATCCCCGGTACCGCAAAAAAAAAAAAAAAACCTGTTAAGAATATAACTATGCTTAAAATGTGCATATATATATATATATGCACGCCTAGGACCGGCCTTCTAACTCTCCCACCATTCCTTTTCAGAATCTTTAGCTAGAATTCTTCTTCTATGTAGCCATTTAACGTGGAGCTTCAGGAGTTTACCGCAGGCCTATTTTTTTTTTAACACTACATACTTGGGTGATTCTACCAATTCTTCTCAGTGACTTCAACTTAAATTCTCATGGCTCCAAAATCAACCTTCAGCTCTTCTCTCTCTCCTGAATCCTATTTACTTTTAGTCAAGTCTCACTATTAATCATCTGGATGTCCCACAACAAGTTTAAACACTGTTCTCATCATCTTCCAACTTTAAAGATACACTTCACCTCAGTATTTTCTAGTTTTAGTCACATCACCATCTGTTAAATCATCCAAGCCAGAAACCTGGGAGTCATCCTAAACCCTCTCATCAGCTACCCCTGCCATTCTCACTTCCTAATCAAGTTTTGAAGGACTGAATGTCCTAAATACAGTCAAGCACCACATAACAATGTGTTGGTCAGACAACACACATGGCAAGTATCACCTACATGCTGTAACCAACTAGGTACACACAAGTACTCAGTGATGTTCCCACAACGAAAAATCACCCAACAACTCCTTCCTCGGAACATATCCCACTCACTAAGTGACACACGACTGCAGTTATTAACACTCACTAACCCCACCACACAGATCAAACCATCATGTTATGATTACAATAACACATCTGGTATCCTTGGCAACAGCCACAGCTCCTGAGTAGCCTATCTAAAATGCAAATCCAACCATATTATTCCAAACTAGCACCTGAAAGATTAAAGTCACACCTGTTAGCATTAGAAGCCCCTCCTGATCATCTCTAGACACATCTCTAGCACTACCATCAAGGTTCTCCCAGAAAGCTTCCTGTGGAGGGTCCTTTAGTAGCAGCAGGAAAGCTGCATGACTATGCTGTGCACCAAGCATCTATTACCAGCAGCTTCAAAGAACTGTGAGTTTGTCACGTACCTGGCCCAAGTGTGTTAAATGATTTAGTTCTATGAGGTTGACACTATTATTTCCTTTTTACAAATGAGACTGAGTTTGTTGAAAAGTACAACAAACAAAAAGAACCAATACAAAACAAAAAAGTACAAAAAGAATAGTGAGTGACAGAGACTGAAATCTGTACTACATTTCTCAATGAAAATAACTAAGCCACTTCTAAAACAGGTGTTTAAAATCTCATACCATCTTGGGAAGGATATCCAAGAAACTAGCCTAGAGGGTAAGTGGTGAGGAAGGACAGGGAAGCCAGAGACAGGTTTAACTAGTCCTCTTCTGTAACTTTATGTAAGCTTTCTATGAAGTCTTTCCTGATCATCACCCCATCTTCCAACAGTTAGTCACTTCTCCTATACTTCTTCTCTAGTCTGTTTATATGTCTGTTACTACATATCTTATACTAGATTTCATTATTTATTTACATGTTCATTTCCCTTCTTACCTACAAACTTCTTGAGGATATGGACCTTGTTTCAGCCATGCTTACAGCTGTCTCAATCCTTATCAATTTTAAATTCTTAGCATAGTATCTGGCATGTAACCCATACTTGAAAAATCTCTTCTGTCTTTTGCTTTGTTTTGTTGTGGCATAGGGCCCCATACATGCTCAGAAAGTGCTCTACCCTGTGCTAAGTTCTCCAGCCCTACTTTGTTTTGAATCTCTATCACAATCTATCCCTAAGAAACTGCCTCAAAACCTAACTACTACCTCTAGCATCTACTCTCTCTAGCTAGCTTGCACACTGCCCTCACATACTGCATCCTTTCCCTAATACCCACTCAGTATTGTTGTAATACAGAGATCCTATCACTTCCTTACTCAAAAGGCAGAAGGCTCCCTCCCTACTACCTATAAAGCATTCCACCTTAGAACTATTATCAATGCTTTCTAATATTTAATTCCATTCTTATAAACTCATTATAATCCTCAAGTCCCCCAACAATACTGAATCATGTACCTCTGCCAAAGGCCATACAGTTCCAGTCTTCCCATGAGACTATTCCAGCTGTTCATCACAGTTTGGAGTATTTTTCCACAACAAAGCCTCTTAAATTCTTATTTTATAAGGTCTATCAAATACTACTTCCTTTATAAATCTGTTTCCTTCTCCTGAGTTCTCCCATATGTGGTCTCCACCTTAAAGCATTTAGTATATAATGTCTCCCCCCCTCCCCTTTGTGGTACTGGGAATTGAACCCAGGGGCATTCTACATCTGAGCTATCTCTAGCCCTTTTTATTCTTTGTTTTGAAACAAGGTCTCACTAGGCTGCTGACAGTCTTGCTAAGTTGCTGAGGCTGGTCTTGAACCTGCAATCCTCCTGTCTCAGCCTCCCAAGTACTGGGATTACAGGTGTGCACCACCATGCATGACTTTTTTTTTAAATATACTTTTACTGGTGCATTGTAGTCATACCCAACTTATAATGTCTTAATCTAGAGTTATTTTCATATGTCTGTTCCCTTCCCCATACCCTGTACCTCCCAAATACTAAATTTGCTATCAGTCAATGCATTTACTGAGTTTCTATTAAATGTCAGGTCCTCTGACATTTTATTCACATCCTAAATAACACAGATATGAATAAAATAATCCTTCTTACACTCACTCAGTTGCTTACAATGCAATATGTTCAATAAATATTTGTTAGGTGGGCATGGTGGCATATGCCAGTAATCCCAAGTTCTTGGGAGACTCAGACAGGAGGATCACAAGTTCCAGGCCAGCCTGGGCAAACTTAATGAGACCCTGTTCACATCTTTAAAGAAGTTAAAAAGGACTGGGGGTGTAGCTCAGAAGTAGAACCCCCTGGGTTCAATACCCGGTACCGCAAAAATAAATAAGTATTTGTTAAATAAATATATTGCTTACTTATAATAAAACATCATCTGTGAGCTTCCATTTGCTGCTACTGCCAACTGTAAAAGTTTTTAAACCTTTTTAAAACTAGATAGGAAGAAAGGCTGTTCTTTTCTACCCCCCAAAAAAATAATTTAAAAAGTCCGCAAACACAGAAGGAACATTCTGAAAGAGTACATTATTAACAACAGAAGAACTTAGGAACAGAACAGAGACTGAATTACATGCCAGTTCTTCCTGAATAACTGTCAAAGAGTGATATCAATATTTTATTTAAGAATTAAAAATATCATAGTCATAATAAATTATAATTCTTAAAATTTTCAAATAAAAACGTACATATCAGCCCCCACATTTAGAGTTAACTGTATCCCCACTGCCTCTATCAGTACGCATAATTTAAAACTTAAATGAAACTCCCAAAATGAAAGAACATTCATAAGACACAAACATTTCATCTCACAAGTCACTGATCACTAAGAACACAAAATACTCATCCTTTAAAGATGTCTCCTAAAAGTCATGTAGATAAAGCAATTTAATTTTTTGTTATGAAATGTATTAGAAACTTATTTTTAGATTAATCAAAAAATTGTGACAGGCTATTCTGTCCTACTAAATTAAGTTTATTTTGTTGAATAAACACAAAAATTATGCTCAGTCTAAATGAAAATCCAACGCAGAAAATGAAATATATTATTTCTCTCACCCAATAAAACAAACTCTCTTCAAGCCTTATTTTCTAGGCAACAAATAAATACAAGCAATAATCATCACAGTCATTGCCAATTTTCCACAGCAGACCTAGAAATGATGCGTGATAAGATAAATTAAGTCTTTTTAAGTACATAATCCATTAGCACCAGTTCTTTCTGTTTTCTTTCACTCTACTGAGAGGCAATTCATACTCAACTCTTGCCATTTCATGAAAAAAGACTTGTCAATGACAGACAATTTTTCTAAAAAACTAAGATCTTTGATACAAATATCTATTAATCTATCCTACTCTTGGATAAACACACTGTGTGAAAGAAAATTTAATTTTAAATAAAGTAAAATAAACTCTCAGATACGGCATACATCATTGCAAACAAAAGGTGATTAACAACTGCTTTTCTTGGCCCATTCTTTTTAAAGATGTTGGGATTTTAGGAAAGAATTTTTATATCATTTGATATAGTTCAATACATCACCAGTAAGACATTACTGGGCCAAAATTAACAATATGAGTTGCTTTTTGTTCCTCATAACTGGATTGTTCTTCACTTCCAAATGAACTGGGTCAGGCTTAGAACTTTGTTCAACAAGTTTACCAGAGAGATGAATGAATATGACCAAAGAAATGTAAGTTTTCTCAAGAATATATAAAAGACAGATATTGTTCCTCATCACCTCATTTATTAATTCATTTGAATGCTGGCTATAAATTAAGTTCTGGAGTTATAGAAATGTGGCACAGTCCCTACCCTTCAATATGCAGGATCATATACCAACAGACAATTAAAATAGTATAAATATCATTATTAGTCTGTCTAAAATGTAAAGGAGGCATAGAAAAGACAAAATGTTATTTTGGGAAAGACAAAGTACCCAAAAAAGGTACCCCTAAACTAAGGTTTGAAAACTGATGTGTCAGCCTGGCAAAGGGGAAGAGGGGAAGACAAGATGAATACGAGGTGGAGGGAAAGGGCGTGCATAGAGAACTAGGAATGGGAGCCAGCGTGTGCAATCAGAATGACAAGTAGTACCTTTTGGGGAAAGGCAATGTAAGAATTAGAGATTCTTCAACATCATTAGTCATTAGGGAAATGTAAATTAAAACCACAACATGAAATGACTAGCAATCTATTAAAATAGCTGGAAAAAAACAAAAGACTGGCAATAACAAGTGCTACTGAGGAAGCAGAACAACAGGAACTCTCACACTGCCAGTGGAAACACAAACTAGTACTTTGAAAACCAATTTCAGTTTCTTTTATGTGTGTGTGTGTGTGTGTGTGTGTGTGGTACTAGGGATTGAACCCAAGGGCATTCTACCTCCAAGCTATACCCCCAGCCCTGTTTTATTCCTTATTTTGAAACAGCGTCACACTACATTGCAGAGGGCCTCACAAGTTGCTGAGGCTGGCCTGTGATCCTCCTGTCTCAGCCTCCCTAGTACTGGGATTACAAGCGTGCATCACCATGCCCAGCTTTTCAGTTCCTTATAAAATTAAAAATATGTTTAACCACGATCTGGCAATCTTACTCCTAGTTTCTTTCACCTAAGTGAAATGAAAATGCTCTGTTTACACAAAGACATGTACATAAACATTGACAGTAGCTGTATTTGTAATTGCTAAAAATTGTCCTTCAACTGGGGAGTCAATACAACTAGCAGTAAAAAGGACTGTTCTACCAATATATACAACAACAGGGATGAATCTCAAATGCCTTATGCTAAATGAAAGACAGACTTAAAAGACTACATAGTATATAACTCCATTTATATACCATTCTAGAAATGGCAAAGGTATAGAAACAGAAAACGAATCAGTGGTTGTCAGAGATGGTGATATGTAAGGGTTGTCTACAAAGGGGTAGGGAGGAATTTTGGGATGGAACTGTTCTATACATTGATTGTGGTGGTAGTAATGTGACTATTCATTTTTTTAAAAACCCACTGAACTGCACACTAAAAGAGATAAATTTTACTCTAGGTAAAATATACCTAATTTTTAAAATAAAAGGAAAAGGATGAGGGATCCTGGCTACAAAAAGATGAAACAAAAATTACATAGAAACTAGTTATATCAGGAAGGATCCTGCTAAGAAGTTTCAGATTTTAGCATTGAAGCAATAGATACTCCAGATTATCTCAAAAAAGGGACAGAGACAATTCAGTTTTGTATTACAAAGAACACTGACAGCAGTTATAAACAGGGTACAATTGGGAGAGCAATTAACCAATCACCTCAGTTACTCAGGAGATAAATGACCAAGATCAGACTAAGGAAAAGGCAGTAGAGATGATCAGAAAAAGTTTTTATCAAGTTTTTAGCAACAGTGAAACTACTAAGTGACTGGTTTTAAGAAAAAGATTTTAAAGAAGCTCAATTTAAATGCCCGTGGGACATTTAAGTGCAAACATCTGGGTAGATGTATCTGTCTGGAGCTCAAGGGAATACCTGAGATGTAGCATTAGATGAGACTCAGCAGGGTATTTGCAGCCACAAAAATATAAGGTCAAGACCATGCAAAGATAGCATAAGTAGAGTGAAAGGTAAAGAGAATCCTATGAATTATCGAGAGCAACACCAGCATTATGGAATTGATGATATAATTTGAAGTATAAAATGAATTGGCTTACTGAGTATAAAGCTGTAAAGTTAGAAATGGTCCTCTTCTTATTCCAGCTTATTCTATACACAATATCAGATTCATCTTACTGAAACAGCTCTATGCATCCCACATATGTGTTCTATTTCACCTACTAGACTATAAGCTCCTTATGGGCAGGACTTGTGTCTGAGTCATCTTTGTTGATAGCACCTACAAATAAATATTTCTTGAGTGGAAAAAAAAAAGCTAGCCAGGCATGGTGGCACAGGCTTGTAATCCTACTACTTGGGAGGCTGAGACAGGAGGATTGCAGGTTCAAGCACAGTCTCAGCAAGTAGTAAGACTCTCATCAACCTAGCAAGACCCTGTTTCAAAATAAAAATAAAAAAATAGGGCTGGGAGTGTAGCTCAGAGGTAGAATGCCCCTGGGTTCAATCCCCAGTGCCACCAAAAAAAAAAAAAGTTGGAAATGGTTTCAATCTGGGGCCTCTCTCAACCACTTTATCCTTGATCATCGTGGAAAAACTTAGGCAGATAAATAAAAAGCTGTCACTGTATTCCAAGGTTTCACTTTCTAATTTTCATACTGTTAACACTGAAAATATTCAGCAAATAAAGTAATCTATTGGATACTATATTATATCCAATATTGTATCCAATCTATTGGATACTATATTGTATCCAATCTATTGGATACTATATTGTATCCAATCTATTGGATACTATATTGTATCCAATAGATACAATAATCTGTTGGATACACTTATTTTGTCAATTAAACATGGGAGGATTACCAAGAAGGATTAAATGACTGACTTCAAATACAGATCAGCTTCCCACAAAGTCCAAAAACTTTACCTTGGTAGCTGAACAAATGACACTATGGTTGCTTTAAGGGAGCTCTGAGACCACAGTAAAGTTTTTAGGAAATAGTATAGGATAGATCCAATGATTCTAGATCATTGGATTTTTACCAGGGATATGCACCAAAATTTCTATGGAGCTTTCTCAAAATGCCTATCTTGCCTAAAGCTCTACTTCTGAAAATTCTGACTTAGAAATTTTTAAGGTAAGGCCCAAATATTTCTAATAGTCCCATAAGCAATTCTGATGTACACATATAACACACACCAACCCAAGTTGGAAAGCAATGATAATAAAAGTTGGTTTGAGGCTCTACCAGGAAGTTCTCCATCTGGAAGCTTCTTTTTTCCCCAGTGCTGGGGGACTGAATACAGAGCCCTATGCACGTGCTCTACCAGAGAGCTATACCCCCAGCTCTTCATTTGGAAGCTTCTAAACCACACTGTAATCCCTGGGAATCTCTCTAAGACCCAAACTCTGTAAAACACCTAGAAATCACCTACTGGCTTTGGTTAACTAGCTTTTAGAGGACTTACTTCTCAACATAATTCTGAAGATAAGCACTGTAAGAAAATTCTCGGAAAATGAATCGTCATTCCTCTACTGTTTAATCCCAACTCTCCATTGTAATAATAAACTTACCAGGAACACTCAGTTAAAATCACTAACTCAAGCTTTAGCTTCAACTAAGTATTTAAGAAACAGATCCAATCTGCTATACTGGAATATTCAGATTTCACTTTTCTGAATACCCAAATTTCCAAGATTCAATCTTCCAATTACATCAGAAACATTATGAATCTAAACAAAAATAATTACCGAAGAAATAGCAAATGACTTTTCCCACCAAAAATTTACACTTACCCATCTCTTCCCTTACTGACAATTTTTACTTCAAAATAATAAATCCCACAGGCTGCTGGTATTGGATGCGTGGCTCGAACTGACGCTGCATCTTTTGGGGTTTTACCATGACCTGCATGTGAAACAGGAAGGAAAAAAAACAAAAGAGATATTCAAATGAAAATCTTACACAATTCATGAGCAAATAAGGTTTGTGGAATGGTATTTAATTTCTATTCCCATCAGTTCAAATAATTAAAGACTTAATGAAACACTTATCACAGTGAATCCAATGTACAAAACAGCCCAAGTTAGCCACAGCACTCTTCACACTATTACTGGTTTTATCAAATTTCAGAATCTGAATACACTGAACCTAGTAGCCCTTTATGAAAACCGAATGAAATATTTTAAGGTATACTACACACACACACACACACACACACACACACACACACAAAATACTGGGGATGGAAACCAGGGTCACTTCACCACTGAGCGACACACACACACACACACACACACACACAATACTGGGGATGGAAACCAGGGTCACTTCACCACTGAGCGACATCCCCAGCCCTTTTTACTTTTTATTTTGAGATACATCTCACTAATTTGCTGAGGCTGGCCTCAAACTTATGATCCTCCTGCCTCCCTAAGGCTAGATTATATTTTTAAGAGAAAGAAAGCTAGATTTGAAGAACATAGAAAAGGTTCTTAATTTTACTCAACCTAAATTTGCATGTAATTTCTAGAATTCCTACACACACTTGCAAAATGGCTTGCTTTTAAACCAAAAGTATCTGTATCATAATGTAATTTTAATACAATTAGATTGAATAGAAAAAACAGATTTCTTACTGTAAGAATCTATGATTTTATTCTTTGGTAATTATCATTAATTATATTAAAGGCTGATACATAAGAATCATTTGGTCAATCATAACCTATTAAGAAATATATTGTCATTTTTTTAAGGAAATTATATCACATTGTCATTGTCATTGTGCCATTGTTCCCATTTTAGAAAATCTGTTAGATAATGGCTTTTAAACTTTTAAAGTAGCCATTCTTCAATTCTAATCCCAGGTTTCCTTTAACTAACAATCACCACCTCTAACAACTTGCCCAAGATACAAATTATCTTGAAAACTAGCATGTGAACAAAATCAAGTGATGGAGAGAAAACATGTGCAGAAAACAGAAGAATAAAAACAGTTGATGTCACACATCACAAAGTATTCAAAGATTGTTACACAAATCTCCATAATCCTCAAAAGGACTTCATGAGAAATACATTATTCAGGTGTTCTAGTTAGATAATGCTTCATTCAATACAAACTTACCATTCATCTCTCAATCATACTATAAAATTACCTTCATGGACAGAAGAATTCTCCTCAAACCCGCTACGATTGTTTTAAAATTAAATCCCTTTTTTTTGTGTGTGTGGTACTGGAGATTGAACCCAGGAGCATTCTACCTCTGAGCTACACCCCTAACCCTGTTTTTATTTTTTGATTTTGAAACAGGGTCTCACTAAATTGCGGAAGGCCTCACATTGCTGAGGCTGGTCAAGAACCTGTGATCCTCCTGTCTCAGCCTCTCAAGTACTGGGATTACAAGCATGCGCCACCACGCGTGGCTCAAGATATAATTTTTTACTTTAAAAAAAGGTATTTTCGAGCGTGGTACAGCACATGTTTGTAATCCCAGTACTTGAGAGGCTGAGACAGGAGGATCGCAGGTTCGTGGCCAGCCTCAGCAACTTAATGAAGCCCTCTGCAACTTAGTGAGACCCTGTTTCAAAATCAAAAAGTAAAATAGGGCCAGGAGTGTAGCTTGGAGGTAGAATGCCCCTGGGTTCAACTCCCAGCACCAAATAAAAAAAAAAAAATTATTATCTTAAGATATACAAAAACCATCACACACAATTGAGATATCTTGCCTTATCATTCACTTTACTAAATTACCAATGAATAACCTACCATTAAACAAGTTAACACTTGGAATCCAAATTAGTACATGTTTACATAGGCTAAAAGAAACTGAATGAATTCAGCCACTCTGTTCTATTACCATAAAAACTTATTATGGGTAGAAATAAATTCTCAGCAGGGTTACCAAAGGGAATCAATAAACTTGGCTAGGAAGACAAAAATGGAAGAGCAATATATAAGCACCCCCACCCCTGGGCACACAACTGTTTTTTTGTTTGTTTGTTTTGCAGTACTGGGGATGGAACCCAGGGGCATTCTACCTCTGAGCTACATCCCCAGCCCTATTTTTTATTCTTTATTTGGAAACAGGGTCTCACTAAGTTGCGGAGGGCCTAAGTAGCTGAAGCTGGCTGCGAACCTGGATCCTCCAGTCTCTGCCTCCCAAGTACTGGGATTACAAGCGTGCACCACCACGCCCAGCTACACAACTGTTTTAACACATGTAGGTAAAAAAAAAGTTACACTGAGCTAAGCAGCAGGAAAAAATAATAGCTTAATGTTATACATACTCACTTTTTAATAAGTAGACATTTAATAAGTTTTGATAAAAACTTTTTCAGTAAAAATTTGTTCAAATAATCAGGTTACTTGGGAAAAGGTTATGCAAACTAAATGCACATTTAAAAATTAGACAGTTACAAATAAATCTAAAGAAACCCCTGAATCAATAGAATCTAACTGGAGCCCTAAATCTACTAGATTATATTAATGGTTTGAGTTGTGTGGTGGTGGTTTCTGTTTTTAGGTCAGTAACCAAAACTTTCAGGGATAAGCCATACCTAATAAAAATAATAGTTAACATATATTTAACATTATATGAAAGGCACTGCTCCAAGAGTCTTATATTCATGAAGCAGGTACAACTTAACATCATTTCACAACTGAGGAAACTGAGGGAAGACAAAGAAACCTGCCCAAGGTCAGATTGCTGAGTGAGAATTCCAAACCAGGATTTGTGCTTTGATTTAAATTCAGAAGCCTCACCCAACACAAATACTTAAGCTACAAGAAGGATTTGGTCACATGGAGCACTCAGGTATCACGTCACATACATCCCCATCTCCTTGCTACTTCTATGACAAAAGAGAAACAAAATTAACATTCGAGGGGGTAACCAACCTCTTAAAGTGTTGAGTGCCAACCCCCTTTTTCCCAGTACCAGGGATTGAACACAGGGGCTTACTATACCACTCAAGTATACCCTCAACCCTTTTCATTTTTTAATTTGAAGTAGGGTCTCCCTATGTGGTCCAGGCTGGCCTCCAATCTGTGATACTCTGGTCTCAGCCTCCCAAGTACTAAGTTTACAGGCATGTGCTACTGTGTTAGGTGCTTTTGTATGGATTTTTCTCATTCAACATTTGTGAAATAGTTATTATTTAACCTTATTTTTAAAAATGAAGAAATTTTTACAGAGATTACATAGCTTGCTCCAAACTGGTAGAATCATGCGTTAAATCTATGCATAAAATTTAATTCCCATACATTTTTCCATTATGCAAAAGTAACAATCAAGTTCTACACAATCAAGTCTTCAAGGATCCTTCATATTTATTATGCTTTACTCAAACGAGATAGAAAAGTTCTGTAGAGCCAGGCATGGTGATGCACACTTGTAATCCCAGTACTTGGGAGGCTGAAACAGGAGGATCGCAGGTTCACAGTCAGTCTCAGCAGTGAGACCCTCCGCAACTTAGACCCTATTTCAAAATAATAAAATAGAGCTGGGGGTGTAGCTCAGAGGTAGAATGCCCCTGAGTTTAATCCCTAATACCAAAAAAAAAAGTTCTGTAAATGTGAAAATTAAAGGGATTTGTTTCAGTTTTTAAATAAAATTTAAATGACAGAAGAAAAAGTTTAGATGTAAGATTAAAAGAATTCATATTATTTCTTGGATAAAACTAGTACTATCAGAAGTGTAGGGCCAGCCGGGCGTGGTGGCGCACACTTGTAATCCCAGTACTTTGGGAGGCAGAGACCGGAGGATCCGGGTTCGCGGCCAGCCTCAGCTCTCTCTCTCTCTCTCTCTCTGTCTCTGTCTCTTTCTCTCTCTCTCTCTCTCTACCTAGTGAGGTCCTCCCCAACTTCGTGAGACCCGGTTTCAAATTAAAGTATAAAAAAAAATAGGGCCAGGGGTGTAGTGCGGAGGTAGAATGCCCCTGCGTTCAATCCCCGGTACCGCAAAAAAAAAAAAAAAAAAAGAAGTGTAGGGCCTACGTCTAAGAATGCTCATCATGTAGAAGCTTATTGCTTTAAGTACTGTGGTTTAAAAACAACAAAAATGCCAGGCGTGATGGTACATGCCTGTAATCCTAGTACTTCAGAGGCTGAGATAGGAGGATCCTAGGAGGATGGCAGGTTCGAGTACAACCTCAGCAAGTAGTGAGACTCTCACCAACCTAGCAAGACCCTGTTTCAAAATAAAAATTAAAAAAAAATAGGGCCGGGGGTGTAGCTTGGAGGTAGAATGACCCTGGGTTCAATCCCCAATAACACACACACACCCACACCCACACACACCCCCACCACCACCACCACACTATCAAAGCTTCAACTTTTATAACCATAAAGTTCTCAATGTTAAGTGTTTTCTACATAGCTTTAGAAGAAAATAAATGTGTTACTTCAAAACTCTAAAGCTTGCAAGGTTAGCTTTTTATTCAAATAATCTGATTCCATTTACCTGAAATGGAAAAGTCTGAATAAAGCCCACCCCAGTCCAACCCCCACCCACTCTCGAACATGCAGCCAGCCAGTCCCCTTCTAGGAATATAAGTAAGCTGTCCTTGTTTGCATCACCATCCCTCAGTACAAATGAAATGTCTTCCAAAGCTCCTTTTTTATTTTTTTGGTACTGGGGAGTGAACTCGGGGGCATTCTACCTGAGTTAGATCCCCAGCCCTACTGATTTCTTATTTTGGAACAGGGTCTCTCGCTAAGTTGCTGAGAAGTTGCTGAGGCTGGCCTCAAATCTGCAATCCTGTCTCAGCCTCCCAAGTACTAGGATTACAGGCATGCAACACCATGCCCAGTCCAAAGCTCTTTGGCCTAGGAAAAACATATACTTCCTGAAAATCTTGTTTTGACCTCACCCTCTCCCTGCAATTGCTACCTCATTTTCTGTACCAGGTTCCTCAGCCTTGTTTCAGTTCTTCATACTGATCAGCCAGTCTGCACATGCTATCCCCTGTAACTGGAAAGCTCCACCCATCCTTCTTAGCCAAATCAGGTCCTCCTCATCCTTTTGTACTTTTAGTGTGTGTGTGTGTGTGTGTGTGTGTGTGTGTGTGTGTGTGTGTGTGTTTTACTAGGGATTGAACCTAGAAACATTCTACCCCTGAGCTACACCCCCAGCTCAGCCCTATTGTATTTTATTATTTTGAAACAGGGTCTCACTAAGTGGCAGAGGGCCTCACTATGTAGCTGAGGCTGGCCTCCTATCTCAGCCTCCCAAGTACTGGAATTACAAGTGTATGCCCAGCTCTCTTCATCCTTTAGATCTTAGCTCAAACTTTCCTTCCCCAAATATTCTTTCTCTAACCTCTCTGACTTGGTCTAACCTCATTCTTACATGCCCTTATAGCAATATGTATCTCTCCTATTCAACACTTATTTGTGATTGTTTCTGCTTTATTAATTTCTTATTCATTTACTTATTTATTGGTACTAGGGACTGAACCCAGGAACATTCTATCTCCAAGCTATACCCCCAGACCTTTTTATTTTTTATTTTAAAACAGGGTCTCCCTAAGTTGCTGAAGCTGGCCTCAAACCTATGAGCCTCCTGTCTCAGCCTCTCAAATTCTGGGATTAGACTCACACCACCACACCCGACTTTTTCTGCTTTTTAATTCCCAGATCTCTTTATTATCACTGACTTCTACTAACTTCCCTCATTCTTTCCTGGAGCCAAACTCTGGATTCTGACATCACCTGAAACTGTTCCGCCTCAGAAATATTAAACTCTAATATTATCTGTTCTGCTACAACACGTCTTGAATACAAATTAGCTCAACCTGAACTTGATAAATATGGGAATGGTGCTAGTTTAATAAAGAAGTTATCTGATCCATAACACAGCTTTTCCCAGTACATTAATGAATTAAAAAGAAAAACTTAGGGCCGGGCAAGGTGGCACACGTTTGTAATCCCAGTACTTGGGAGGCTGAGACAGGAGGATCGCAGGTTTGTGGCCAGCCTCAGCTACTTAGGCCCTCAGCACCTTAGTGAGACCCTGTTTCAAAATAAAGAATAAAAAATAGGGCTGGGGTTGTAGCTCAGAAGTAGAGTGCCCCTGGGTTCAATCTCCAGGACCACAAAAAAAAAAAAAAAATTACTTAGTAGTATATGAAGGCCTTAAGCAAAAAAAGGTAGAATTCTTATGGAAGTGCATGCCTATAGTGCATAGTGCTTCAGGAACTGCTAACTTGCCAGGATGTTAAACCATCTAGGAATAATTCAAATAGTAGAGATTCAAAGGTGCTAAGTTATTTCCTCTTGTGTGTGTGTGTATACACACAAACACACACACACACACACACACACACACACACACACACACACATCAGTAGGCATTCATGTATCTCACCTATAGTAACTTTATACTTTGGGTTAATTTTGTTGCTCAAACCATTCCAGCTTTGGCTATTGAGAGCTTTTTACTTGGCTCTCCTGTTATTTGGACATTACCCCCATTGTATATTTTTT
The DNA here is from genome assembly GCA_004027185.1 of Glis glis. NCBI lineage: Eukaryota > Metazoa > Chordata > Mammalia > Rodentia > Gliridae > Glis > Glis glis. The sequence goes on from PVJS01037090.1 coordinate 14,738, forward strand.
TGCTTTTATTATTTTCTGGCACTAAGTGATGTAGAGGCTGATCTTTTATATTTCTTACCCCAATCCTACAAAAGGACATTTCTCCAAGGAGTCTTGCTTTCTTTTAGTGAAAAATGGTATTAGAACTCAAGACCTGAGTACTAGGAGTGCTCACTGTTCCTGGGGTGTCATTGTCATGGGATATACCTTCAGCAACTAGATTTCAGTCCTTATGTAGTTTGTTTTCCCTTTAGTTTTAGACTCTGCTAATTTCCAAAGTTACTTAGGGGTAAAAAGTCTAAACCCTGAATTAGCACCTTCCCTGAGGTAGTCTCATACATTTGTAATACAGTCAGATTATTTTGTTGCATTCTGCATTCTACCCTGGGCTTACACCCTCTCTTAAATGGTTTTTTAAAAATTTGCATACATTAAGGTTCACTCTTTGTGCTGTGAAGTTCTACGGGTTTGATATAGATATACTGTCAAGCATCCACAATTACAGTTATCACACAGAGTCCTCTCACTGCCCGAAAAATATCCCGTGCTTTGTCTGCTTGGCCCTCCCCCACCCAGGCCCTTGACAACCACTCTTTTTATTGTCTCCATAGTTTTGCCTTTTTCAGAATGTCATAATAACTGAAACCAGAGTACCTAGCTTTTTTTTTAAACCTACCCTTTTTAGACTGGCTACTTTCTTTTTTTTTTTTTTTGTGGTACCGGGGATTGAACCCAGGGGCATTCTACCTCCGCGCTACACCCCTGGCCCTATTTTTTATACTTTATTTTGAAACCGGGTCTCACAAAGTTGCGGAGGGCCTCACTAAGTAGAGAGAGAGAGAGAGAGAGAGAGAGCTGAGGCTGGCCGCGAACCCGGATCCTCCGGTCTCCGTCTCCCAAAGTACTGGGATTACAAGCATGCGCCACCACGCCTGGCTAGACTGGCTACTTTCACTTAGCAATTTGCATTTAAGATCCAGACACATGTGCATGATTTGATAGCTCATTCCTTTTTATCACTGATAATATCTCACTGTATTAAGGTATTCCAGTTTGTTTATCCATTCACCAATAACTGATATCTTAGCTGTGTCATTTTTAGTGATCATGAATACTGCTATAAACAGTCACATGCATGGGGATGTGGCTCAGTGGTAGAGTGCTTACCTGGCATGCTCAAGGCCCTGAGTTCGATCCCCAGCACCACAAAAACAAAAACAAAAAATACCAATATGCAAGCTTCTATGTGGGCATAATTTTTCAGATCAGTTGGGTAAATTCCTAGGAACATAACTGCTGGGTCATATGAAGTATGTTTAGCTTTGTTAGAAACTGCCAAACCATCTTCCAATGTGACTACCATTCGGCATTCCCACTAGCAACGAATGTGAGTCCCTGTTGTTGTGACATCCTCACCAGCAATTGGTACTGTCAGGTTGTTTTTCAATTTTAGCCATTCTAATAGGTATGTATTTCTTCTTCACTTAAAAAAAATTGAAGCTGGTCGCAGTGGCACACACTGTAATCCCAGTAATTGGGAGGGTGAGACAGGAGGATCGCAGGTTCGCAGCCAGCCTCAGCAACTTAGGCCCTCTGCAACTTAGTAAGACCCTGTTTCAAAATAAAAAAATAAAATAAGGCTGGGGGCATAGTTCAGAGGTAGAACGCCCTGTTTCAATACCCAGTACCACATACACACACACACACACACACACACACACACACAATTGGTTAAAAAGGCCAAACCCTGAATTAGATTTTCATTTCAATTAAATAGTCATCAAGCACTTAAATCTCAAAGAAGGAATCCCAAGACCAGAGTCCAAGACTGAAAAGAATCTCCAATGATACTGGGCACAAATGCCAGTAGAAATTTAACTAGGCTTGTAGTTTATTAGGCCTGTGATTTTTAGTGCTCTAGTTAATAGTTACAAAGTTCCATAGGCTTTAATAGGCTGTTCCAGCCCTATCTTTCACATAAATCCTATTATTTTTAGCATGCAACTGTGTGGAAAACATGGTTTTCCCAGCATCGCATTTATGGCATAATAGCAGAAATGTCCACATCTTCTTCTAGGACATAACCCTCCTAATTCTCTACCATTTCTGAAGACTTTGCTTTTACCCTTTCTCCTCAACATCACAGGAGCCCCAATTCCCTGAATCTTTTCTTGTGATGTTTCTCTTTCTTTTTCCTCTCCCAGGACAGGCTATGTGGAAATCGCTTAAAAGCTCCCAAACGCCCTTGATCTCCCTCAGACGTCTATCCTTCTAGCACACCCAACCAGCAAAACCATGGTCTTTCAATAACGTTACGATCCACCTGTCCTACTCCTGCACAGCTGACCTCGGCTGGACAAATGGTGCCGCCTGGGCTCTCCCGGTGCTACTGACGGTATTTTCGGAAATCTTCAGGCAGCTTGTTCCCCGATTCTCTCAATGGCTAGCCCATATTTTCATCATTCGCTTTAAGTCCTCCACTCAAATTCAGTAAGCCTATTTCATCAAGAAAATGGGAGGCCGTTAGGTATGGTCATATTCAACTCTGCTATACAAAGTGGTCTATGTCCACATCAGTCTTCACCTCTCCCACTATTATGAGAGAAACAGAATGTATTCTCCTCCGTAAAACTAACCTTGCTCTGGAAACTTGTTCCTCTCTCCACGCCCTTGAGCATGTATTTTCATCCTCTTCCTCTCTGATTTCTCCTTCACCTTTAAGAGCACTATCTCCCAGAAGTGTATACTCCTTTCACAAAATTCTAGGCCTCTGTTATAAATCACTGTCAATGATGTACTAGAGTTGGTGGTGAATACAATGAACTTCTTTTAAATGTTAAGGTAAGAAAAGCCAGGTACTGCTAATATCTATTTTATTTGTTAAAGTATATTAAAATTTATATATATTTACCAGAAAACCAAGCCTTGGACTAATATCATATTCTCCTTTAACTTATGTCATATCAGTTTTGCCCACAGAGGCAAGTTAAAACAAGACTGACTTAGAAATTATACAACTGTCTCTAACAGTTTTTTCTGAAGAGATTTTAAGGATAACTTTGATTACATGGGATGTTCATCTTATATACTGACATGGAAGCTAACCCCCAGTTAAAATGTACTCCTCTATCAGCCACTGAAAACTGAAGAGGGGAGGTTTTCCTTGCCCTAACCTCTACCCTCTACATACTGCCTCATCTCTTCCTTCATGTACAGTTCTTAAGAGCAACCTATGCTGACCGTCCTATTGGTCCCTTCTGTTTACTCGTTTAACCCACTGAAACCTGGCATTCACCACATCACTCGATTCAAACTGCTCTCCCTAGTCACAAGGATCTGATTTCCAAATAAAATCCAGTGGAAAACTGCCTGTGCCTATCCCACTAAACCCTTTTGCTGCTCGGGACACTAAAGGTCACCTCCTCATTTCTGATCCTCCCTTGCTCAGCTTCCATGATGACACCACACTCTCCTTGCCATCCAAGTACCTCTCCACTATTTCTTCTTGGGTTCCGTCCAGTCTGTGAGTGGAGCTGTTGCCCAGGGGTTCCACATTTGGCCCACTGCTTTTCTCACTCTACACACTCTCCAATACACTCTTGAGTTCCAACTACCACCTACAGGTGACCTCCAAGTCAGTCATATGACCTAGACCTCTCTCCCCACTCCAGGTGAATTACAGTACCTGACACCCCTTCCTAGGAGAAAGGGCCTCACACACTGTCCCTACTGAAGTTTTAGGGCCCAGATTCTTCTTGTGCCAGGAGGATAATCTGCATTTTATAACTTCCCCCTATACCCCTGCTGACTTAACACAGGTTAGCACCTAATGTGAAGACCACTAATACATACCATAGCATATAATGAGCTCTGCCAACTGAGAATGATGGCAATTACCTAGGACAATCTGATAAATCTTTCAGGAATTTAAAATAAGAAGGAAAAGATAAATCAGTAGGGAAAAGAGAAGAAAACCAGAAACGTGCAACTGTAGTCACTTCAACTTAGAATAGAGCGAAAAGTCATGAACTCCAGCTGTTGAGATCACCTGGAGCCCCTTACCGGAGACCTGCTCTACTTTTTCTGTAAGGCTTGTTTCTGTGGCTCCTTCTGGTTTTCACGAAGACAAATCACAGGGTTAAGATTCCCGTTTTTACTTATCTCCAAATACATTGTAATACAGTACTAACTTCTTGGAAATGATTATTTGATTCATGGTTCCCTGCCAGAACCTAGGAGAGCTACAAACCCAAACGTCAACCTTGATTTTTCTCTCCATCATTCCTCCTAGCCTCTCCATACTACCCTGACCTATCTCATGAGTATGTCTGCTCTTCTCCACCCCTGCAACTGAACAAGTCAAGGTCCTTGTCTCTAACATGGCCTAACGCAACAGTCTTCTAAATGAGTCTGCTATTTCCTTTCTTGTACTCCTTGAGTCTATCTTCCAGTCAGTTGTGTAATCTGACAAAAACGAAAGTCTGAGCCAGTCACTTCCTATTTAAAATAATTTGATGATTCCCCATCTCCTACATAAGATCTAAGCTTAATAAAATATTGTTAGGCTCCTCACAATCTTTTCCCAGCTATTCCTTATCATACACTAAATTCCAACAACCAAAACTCATGTAGATCTAAACATAGATAAGAATTCTCTCCTCTATGCTGCTGCTTTTCCTTCACCCAGACCCCTGTCTTGTCCTATACCCTACTCAATACTAGGGATGAAACCAAGAGGCACTCTACCACTGAGCTACATCCCCAGAACTTCTTTTTATTTGAGATAGGGTCTCCCTAAATTGCCAAGGCTGGCCTCTAGTTTACAATTCTCCTGCCTCAGTCTCCTGAGTCCCTGGGATTATATGCCTGTGTCACTGCACCAAGCCCTACTCATCTTTTAAGACTGACCACTGAGCAGGGCGGGGTGGCACACACTTGTAATCCCAGTACTCAGGAGGCTGAGACAGGAGGATTGCAGATTCAGAAACTTAAGGAGTCTCAGCAGGGTGTGGTGGCGCACGCTTGTAATACCAGTACTTGGGAGGCTGAGACCGGAGGATCCGGATTCGCGGCCAGCCTCAGCTACTTTAGTGAGGCTCTCTGCAACTTGAGACCCTGTTTCAAAATAAAGAATAAAAATAGGGTTGGGGGTGTAGCTCAGAGGTAGAATGCCCCTGGGTTCAATCCCCAGTGCCAAAAAAAAAAAAAAAGAAAGAAACTTAACGAGTCTCTCTGCAACTTAGTGAGACCCTGCTTCAAAAAATAATAAAATAGGAGCCGGGAGTGGTGGCGCACGCTTGTAATCCCAGTACTTTGTGAGGCGAGACCAGAGGATCCAGGTTCACGGCCAGCCTCAGCTCTCTCGCTCTCTCTCCCTGTCTCTCTCTCTCTCTCTCTC